>JABFEA020000098.1:32666383-32676586 GCA_019775915.2 Cyphomyrus plagiostoma | reverse complement strand
CTAATTAAATCAAGATCCCGCTGTAGCTGCTGAGCTGCTAGTTCAGTGTCTGCTACACCACCCACCTTGGTGTCATCCAGGGTTTAGGGTTTGTAGATCATTTTGTCAGATGTTTCTGTGATATACTGAAGTATAATTACAAGCATTTTGTAACTGTCAAAGGCTTTTACTGACAAATACATTACGTTTATGCAAAGAGTCAGTATTTGCAGTGTTGGCCCTTCTCTTTCCTCTGCAATTCACCCTGGCATGCTGTCAATCAGTTTCTCTTCCAAGTCCTGACTGATGGCAGCCTTGCTTTTTTGAGTTTGTCAAAATCTGTGGGTTTTTGTTTGTCCATCTGCCTCTTGAGGATTGACCACAAGTTCTCATAGGGATTAAGGTCTGGTGAGTTTCCTGGCCATGGACCCAATATGTCGATGTTTTGTACCCAAGCCACTTAGTTAAGACTTTTGCCTTATGGCACGGTATTCCCTCATGCAGGAAAAGGCATTGCTCATCACCAAACTGCTCTTGGATGGTTAGAAAAATTTGCTCTGAGGATGTTTTGGTACCATTCTTTATTCACGACTATGTTCTTGTGAGAGAGCCCACTCCCTTGACTGAGAAGCAACGCCATACATGGATGGTCTCAGGATGCTTTACTGTTGGCATGACACAGGACTGATGGTAGCTCTCACCTTTTCTTCTCCGGACATTCTTTTTTCCCCAAACATTCAGAAGGGGGATTCATCACAGAAAATGACTTTACCCTAGTCCTCAGCAGTCCGATCCCTGTACCTTTTGCAGAATATCAGTCTGTTCCTGATGCTTTTCTTGGAGAGAAGTGGCTTCATTGCTGCCCTTCTTGACACCAGGCCATCCTCCAAAAGTCTTTGTCTCACTGTGCGTACAGATGCACTCATACCTGCCTGCTGTTATTACTGAGCAAGTTCTGCACTGGTGGTGCCCCGATCCCGCAGTTGAATAAACTTTAGGAGATGGTCCTGATGCTTGCTGGATGTCTCGGGTGTCCTGAAGCCTTCCTCACTACAATCGAACGTCTCTGCTTGAAGTTCTTGATGATACGATAAACGGTTCATTTAGGTACTAGCAGCAATATCCTTGCCTTTGAAGCCCTTTTCGTGCAAAGCACTGATGACTGCATGTGTTTCCTTGCAGGTAACTCTGGTTAACAGAGGAAGAACAATTATTTCAAGCACCATCCTCCTTTTAAAGCATCCAGTCTGCTATTCTAACTCAGTCAGCATGACAGAGTGATCTGCAGCCTTGTCCTCGTCAACACTCCCCTGTATTAACAAGAGAATCACTGAAATGATGTCAGCACATCCTTTTGTGGGAGAATTGAAATGCAGTGAAAATAGGTTTCATGGTATTAAGTTCATTTTCATGGCAAAGAGGGACTTGCAATTCATCTGATCACTCATTATAACACTCTGGAGCATATGCAAATTGGCATCATAAAACCTGAGGCAGCAAACTTTGTAAAAATTAATATTTGTGTCATTCTCAAAATTTTTTGCAATAGCTGTACATGTACTGACACTTAAAACCATAATCGACAAGTTTGTGATTGGCAGTTTAACACGACGAATGCAATGGTGCAATTCTGTACCCTCAGCAGGACAAGAGTTTTGCTGGGGGGATATGAGGAATTTAATATGCAATAAAGGCATCACGAAAAACAAGAGAGCAGGGCTGGCAAAAATGGCTGACAAACATTTAAGTGTCCATTTTAACTGATTCTTATCACAACCTTTGCATTTCCACTGCCTATATGAATTATTTAGTCCAGCATATTCAGAACATAAACCAGCACAAAAACACAGCTCTGACCCATCGAGTTATAGACTCCATATGACCTCTGAAGTACATGGCACCAAAATGTTAGCATCAGATCTTATATGTCCTGTTAGTTTTGAGCTGGGTCCTCCATGGCTCAGACTTATTTGTCTAGCATGTCCCAAAGATTGGATTGAGATTGGAATTTGGAGGTTAAGTCAACTCCTTGAACTCTATTTCATGTTCTTTAAACCATTCCTGAACATTTTGTTACTGTGGCAGGGTGCTGAAAGAGGCCATTGCCACCAGGGAATGTAGCTGCCATGAAACCCTGTACTTCATTTGAAACAATGTTTAGGTAGGTGTTATGTGTCAAAGTAACTTCCACATGAATGCCAGCACCCAGTGTGTCCCATCAGATCTTTGTTCCACCAGCTTTCCTTCTTCCCATAGTGCATCCGGGTGCCATTTCTTCCTCAGTTGAGTGACACACATACACCTGGATGTCCACATGATGTAACAGAATATATGACTCATCAGACCAGGCCACCTTTTTCCATTGCTCCATGGTCCAGGTCTGACACTTACGTGCCCATTGTAGGGACTTGGGTGGACAGGGGTCACCATGGGCACTCTGACCAGTGTGCAGAGATGCAGCCCCAGACACAGCAAGCTGTGATGCACTGTGTGTTCTAACAACTTTTTATAATAGCCAGTATTAACTTTTTCAGCGATTTATTAGCTCTTCTGTGGTATTGGACCCGATGGACTAACCTTTGCTCCCCATGTGCATCAGTGAGTCTTGGGCACCCATGCCCCCGACTCCTCACTCTTCACATGCCTGATATATAATTGCACCCTTGACAGGTGCCATTATAAGGAGATAATCAATGTTACTCACTTCATCTGAAAGTGATTCCAATGTTATGGCTGATCAGTGCATAAACACAGATACATAGATATCAAATGAGCTCCACCCATCCCAGGTAATATCAAAACCAGCTCTGTACTCCATCAACAGCAAACTTTATTGCTGATATTTCTGTTTAATCCCAAGCACCACAACACATACCACAAATCAACAGAAGGACAATGAAATGCATAATCACCTTCCACACCAAGTTAACCACCTTGCAGTGGAGGTAATAAAACTGTTCTCAATGTGAATAGTGAAAACTCTAAAATAAGCATCCTGCCATTAGGTAGCAAATTGGCCCATACATACTAGGCAGATTCACATCCATATTAATTGACCTTCAGTTTTAAATGGTCAGTTATCCACACCAAAAGCGTTTCGTAATGGCAGAAAAGTGAAAAGTACTGTACTACTGATTTAGAAAGTTACAATGCAATTATATGATAAATCATCAAATTCTTTACTCAGCATTATATCATCTGCCATGCAAAGAGCAGCTGTAATATGTAATATTTATTAACTTGTCTTATACCAGTGATTCTGAAACCAATCCTCGGGGAGCCCCATACAGCCTATGTTTTTGCCCCCTCCCAGAAGGAAAATGGAAAGTGCCTGGCAGGGAGCTGGGAGGGAGAAAAAACATGGACTGTCTGGGGGTCTCCGAGGGTCAGAGTGGGAAATACTATGTTATACTCCATAAGCGCTAATATCTACCATCAGCTACAGAGACATAGAGGGCCATGGTGTATATATTAGTACACCGATAGATTTGTAAGCAACCATAAAAACATCTGTAAAATGAAATAAAAGCAGAAAAGAAGGAATACAAACTATGATCACTCAAACACCAGAATTAATGAGGATTTGGTTTTGGTTAATGTCTTTTATTAATGGAAATTATATTTTATATTATATTAAATTATGCATTTAAATTTGGAATGTGCTCATTTGTTGATCACAGATATTGACATTGTATTGATGTAGAAGTACAAGAAAAAGATATTTCTTTCCCAAACAAACATTACAGTTGCCTCATACAGTGCAGTTCCAGTTTCACTTACTCTGAGATGCTGAACAATCAAATAAATATCTTTGGATCCATGCCAGACATATACAGCACAGCTTTCAAGTTTTTCAAGGCTGACTGCATGTGCAAGAAAAACACTGAAAAATCACATCACCATTTTGGGAACGCTTCCAAAATAAACAGACAAATGAATAAAAAAATCGACAATGGAACATTGAAAAATATTGTGTTCAAAATAAATATGAGTTGTATATGAATTCTTCCCCTATGGTGGAGGTCACATAAAAAGAAAGTAAGGTGTCTGAATTCAGACCTGATCTAAATTATTGCGAGTTGTTCCCAAGCGTGTAATAATAATGTGTGTAATTATGTGTGAAACATTTTATATCCCTGTAATATGATGAAGAAAACCACTTTTTCTCATAGCCATAACTAATATTACACAGCCACACAGGTCACAGGACACAGCAAGAAGAGCAGCTTTCCCACAGAGCTTTTCTTTTTCTTGTGCACCAAAAATATTTCTTCAGCCAAAGTAAATATTTCTTTCATCCGGTAACATAGTTTTTTAACAGCTCACACAAGAAAGCGAACCACAATAAAAATTGATTTGTCCTATAAATGAACTTCCCAATTTCAAAAACGTGTGAGAATCTCACATTAAAAAAGGATTTTAAAAAGTTTTGCATGGACCACAGAAAAGAAGGAAAAGCAAGAAAAAGGAAAAAATGTGGCTATAAAAACACATGTCACAGAAACAGAAGAGTAGTCAAATGCGGCTGACTTGCTCTGTGGCATTTCTCTGTGACGTGTCTGTGCCACATGCATCTGTGCATGCAAGTTTGTCTGTTAGCTACACACAGAATGAGGCTACCAATGGTTTTATTCTACTTGGTATCAATGTAGACCTTGTGTTTTTGTACGGTTGAAACATTCTACATGATTCTTAAGTTTGATTCCACAGATATGGTGATGATGTAATGAAATAAATTAAACAATATATGGAGATATGTGCATAAATGATTGTGAGAAGCATGGTGGCGCAGCGGTTAGCACTGTTCCCTCACAACTCTGGGACCGCGCTTGAAGTCCTTCACATGGCACCATGTGTATGGAGTTAGCATGTTCTCCTTGTGTCATTGTGGGGATTCCTCCAGGCACTCAAACCAGCAGGGGTTTGCTTCTGCTTGTGTGACTGGAATTTACATGGTTATCCTGAACTTCTCCTGGTTTCATCAGGATACTCCAGCTTCCTTTCACAATCCGAAAATACAGTTTATGTGCTTTATTGCTTTTAGCGTGTGTGTCTGGCAGCCCATCTCAGATGTGTCTTACCTTGAGTCCTTAGCTTCCTATTATAGGCCTTGCCGGTGAGCATGTTCTTCCTATGTCACATGTACAGTGATACCTCGACTCTCGAACTTAATCCGTTCCGGACTCCGGATCGAATCCTAAAAAGTTTGAGTTCTGATCAAATTTTTCCCATTAGAAATAATGGAAAACCAATGAATTGGTTCCCGGCCCCCCAAAATTACACCTAAATATGTTATTTTAGCATTTAAACACAAAATGAACAGGATAAAACAAGAAGAACATTTTTGTACTTAATGGCTTCCAAAACGATAAAGATCTTATCCCAACATTATCCCTGTCCTGCCCCAATCATCCGCTCCTTCTGTGTGCTGTGCCCCCTCATTAACCTCGTGTGGGATCCCCATGTGATCAGCTGTTTCTGGCTGTTGTCATTAGTCTTCTGTATTAAGTCCGCGTTTCACTTTGTTTCCCCAGTCCGGTCATTGGGTGCGTTCCACTTGCTTACAGCGCTGGCTTAAAGCAATGCATTATGATCCTGAGGCAATGCATTACATTTAGATGCATTACTACCTCTTACTCGACTTCACAAACTGGAACCGCCTCCATGACGATGTCTGTGAAGAAGGCATTCAAATAAGAATTGCATTGTAGTATGACTCATTTCCTGGTGCATACAATTTATATTAGGTCAGTGTTCACAGTTCAACTTCTGATATTCAGTCCGAGTTCTAGGTCAAACTGTTTTGTTTAACTTTCAAGAAATTCGAGTTCTAGTGAGTTCGAGAACCGAGGTACCACTGTATTTCCTTCTACAGTATAAAGACATAATATCGGTGCGCCTAAATTTCCTGTTGTGTGTGTGTGTTTATAATTCTTATATTGCAGGAACCATATCTTCCCACAAATTGATGAAAACCTGTTACTTTTTGCCTTGTGAGAACATTTTTCAGGTCCCCACAAGGATAACCTCAATTGCATATACATTTGTGAATGCAGTAAAAAGAACAAAAAAGTAAAAATGCTAAAAGTATTGTATTTAGCTTGCTCACTAATGGATAAGGCTGTAATTATATAATTTTCTTTATTTCTCTAAAGGTAGTAGCCTATACCCAAGTCTGCCAAAATAATAAAGTTTTGTTTTTTATAATTTTATAATTTACACCTAAACACATAATAAAATAGGTTTGTTATAAAGATTCGTGTAATTTTATAACAGAATAAGAGCCAGTTAAACACGAGGACATGAATATGTGGCCCAAAACAGGAATCACCTGAATACAAACATGTGTGTGTGCTGGGTCAGGTTTATATAACATTGTGGGGACTAAATGTCTGTTTGTTTGGTTACTTATGATGAAGATTAGGGCTAGGTAAGGGATTAGAGATTTTCCCATAGAAATTAATGTAGAGTCCCCCCAAAGATATGAATACAAATATGCTGGTGTGTCTGTCCTATGATGGACTGGCATCCCATTCAGATTGTACACCTGCCCTCTAGTGTTTCCGCTCTATACTTGCCACTGCAAAATTATTGCCACCGTGTGTCAGAATTTTATGAAATGTCATTTGAAATTACATGATTCTGCAGAGGGTATTCACATGAAGGATGCAGGAAGTAGAGACATGTGACGACGTGCATCCTTGTATGTACCCAACCCAGCCTGATGTCTACCGTCTATATACCCGAGTGAAGTGAGAGGAAGGTAGATTTAACTATGTAACATTAAGTTAGATAGATTTTACAGTTGAAAAGAACATTTATTATGTGAGATACTTCTCCATTAATGTTCATGACCAACTAATTATTATTAATTAATTATTAATTAATTATTATTATTATTTTTTACTAAGAGTAATTCACAAAGCCTCTTAGCACTACAAATTGCTCCATAACATAACATAACTTAAAAGTTGTTGAAAAATAGCTGTTGTCAATCCGTGTTGCAATGCCATAGAAACATTAAATAAACGCTGGATTATGTAAAGGATACAGCCTCAGTTGGGATGGAATAATGATTGTTCTGGAACATGTGAGGGATGCAGTAACATCTCCAGCAAACTAAATTAACCCAATCATACAGTGGAAGCTGCTTATTGTGATTATTATAACCAATTTGTTTTGTTTTTTTCTTTTTCTTTATGTCTCAGGCAGATTACCATCTAATTGACATTTGTACAGTGGTACCTCAGAACTTGAATTTAATCCGTTCAGAACCCAGCATCGAATACTAAAAAGTTTGAGTTCTGATCAAATTTTCCCCATAAGAAATAATGGAAGACCAATTAATTGGTACCCAGCCATAAAAAATTACATCTAAATATGTTTTTTTTTGCATTTAAACACAAAATAAACAGATTAAAACAAGACGAGCATATACTGTACTAAACACATCTAAGCACTTTTATCAAAACAGTAATTTGTAAAGAAAATAAATATATCCAAACAATGTGTAAAATTTAAAAAAAAAAAAAACAATGGGTCCTGACCCGATCATTTGCTCCTTCCATGTGCCACGCCCTCTCGTTAACCTTGTGTGGAATCCCTGTGTTATCAGCTGTTTCTGGTTGTTGTCATTAGTCCTATAGATTTAGTTTCAGGTTGTTTCCCCAGTCCGGTCATTGCATTATCCATATGCGTTTTTCCTGTCTTACCTATAATTAAACCCCATATTCCCCAATACCCTGACGTCTGCACCTTTGTCTGCACCTATTATCAATGATATTCAAATAATTAATGAGAAATCTTTATTTTTAAATGAATTTATTATATAATAATAATTACTGTTACTTTCTGTCATTGTCTAAATATATTTTTACTCTCCAAATATATGTATTCAGCCAGTGTAAATGTGCACAATGCTGTCACGGAGAGTGCGAGGCTGAGACTGAAGCATTACCCTTTGTTTACGCTGAGAGACATGCCGCGTGACTCATTTCCCCGCTCGCACAAGTTATCTAAGGTCGGCGTTCACAGTTTGACTTCTGAGATTCAGATCGAGATCTAGGTCATTTTTTTTTTTCAAACTGGTTGGTTCGACTTAAGAAATTTGAATTCTAATGAGTTTGAGAACTGAAGTACTACTGTATATTTATTACATGAATATAAGGTAATAAAACAGTGTTGCTATGTACTGCATATTATTGACTTCTTCAAAATACAGTACTGCTGTTTCAAACGCTTTTCAAATTACTGAATTACAAATGTGTTATAATATTCTACTGAACATAAAATTTGCCCTATTTTAAAAGACCAAAAGCTTCCTATAAGCCATTACCATAAGTGAATTATAAACGATTACTACAAGCAAATTATTTAAACAGTACTTATACTGGAATGATTCTGTCGCAAGCTTTTTGATCCATGTAAGTGGTTGATAACTATAACTAGGATCACTATAACCAGTTTCTTCTGTATCTGTGTTAATGGGAGGTTGCGTGTACATTTTCACCAGCATATACAGGCATCTTATCAACCAATCAAGCTTGTGCATGAGAACTGATGTCAAAGTGACAGAGCGTTACTCTTAGTTTAGGAGTTGGCTTTTTTTCCTAACTAAAAGTTGCTCTCAGCCACTTTGTGAATAGGTCTTAGGAAAAAACGTCTTAGTTAAAACATAACAATCTGTCCTGTAAGAGCAGTTTACCCTCTTCCCCAATTACTTTCAGTTCTTTCAAAAGAGTGAGTCTTTTCCAATGTACCGGCTCTCCTACATACATCTGCAGCTTTCATGAATGCTTTTCTATGTGCTTTTTCATAACTGTGCTAATCGCCAGACTGTAATATTTTTCTTGACTGCTGGATAAAGATGATGATGATGATGGTGAAGATGATGATGATTGCATTAAAACTGTCAATAACCTCCATGTCATCACCATCAACACTAAAGTCACCTGCCATCTTTCCAATTTGTACTTCAACTCTTTCCACTACAAATGTGGTGACATCTGCATATTTGATTGCTGATGTTTTATTCCCCTTTTGCATAGTTGTTTTCTTCCATTCCAGTTTCTCTGATTATATGTCCCACATACAAGTTGAATGCGTCTGGTGATAATATGTAGCCTTGTCTCTTACCAATCTGGAATGAGTCAGTTTCTTCATATTCTGCCCTGACTGTGGCTTTTTTTAAATTGTATATGTACTTCATAATGACGACAAGATGCTCTAGTACACCCATTTTCCATGGGAAAATGGTTACAAATGTCAACACAACATCAAAGACTTGTTTTAATCAATGAAACACATGTTGACCTCATTTTGGTGTTTTTTTTTTAATTATCTGTTGTACATCACCAAAGATGTATTTCTTTCATTGGGCTTTCCTGAATCAAAATTGTACATCTGTAGTGATCCCAGGAATTGAATGTTTTTTTCTTGCACCTGACCTAACAAAAATATCTTGGTTGGATGTCTCTGTATAGACCTTTGTAGATGCTTTCTTTGAATTCTGTCCACATTTGCGATGCTTCTCTATCAAGGAGGTCCAGCATCTCAGATTGGTTTCCTGGAAGGTAATAGGTATATTCCCCAGGTCATTAATTGGAAATCGGTCTTGTTGTACTTTTTCAGCTTCACTTGGAGCTTAAACATAAATAGTTCATTTGTTTCTCAATCTGTCCCAGGCCACTGAGTTATTCCATCATTTGGCATTCAGAATGTAGTCTATTTTTGTAAGACCCGTAATTAGGAAAATTACAGAAGATTTATCCTGAGAATTTATTTTATATAAATAACTTAATGCAAATAGTTCTATTGTGCATATGGTTATTTCAACATTATAATGGTATGGACCTGTGGAACCTCTTGATTTTAGTTTATTTCAATGTTGTTGTTTTCTGAGAAGAGAAAAATGCGCTCTAGGGAGACAGTCTTTTCCAAGAGTACATTGTTTTTGCTATTATGATTTTGTTTCTTGTTATTTAAGCATGTTTTGTTTTAAATATAAATAAATTAAATGTTTAAAAAATCTTGCATCACATACAATAGCTATATCAACAAACTGAATAGTATACTTACAATTAAAATGTTGTTGTGATGATCCGGGTGCGCGGGCGGTGCGGACATAACCGAGATCAAGCCAAAGCATGATACCAAACGGGGTTTTTAATGCACACTCGGACATATACACTTTTATGCCGCGTCTGCCGGAACAGACGCTGGCGC
>JABFEA020000098.1:32647678-32662466 GCA_019775915.2 Cyphomyrus plagiostoma | reverse complement strand
TGAAGCCCAGGCGGAGACTCGAACCCGGGTCCCAGAGGTGTGAGGCAACAGTGCTAACCACAGCACCACCGTGCCACAATGCAGCAACTAAGATTTAGAAATTATGTTACTTCACTAGTATTTATTATGCTTTTAATATTTGCACAATGCATAAATTAACAGCTGGAAGTGTCATATTTAATTGAGTCATATATTGAAATATATTTAATGTAGTGTAAAATCATTTAAACTCTTGCACAATGTCAGTCTCACCTTCAGTGTGAAACACCGGAAGAGGGGATGTATGTGAAGCAAAACTCTTTGAAAATGTACTGCACTGTTAAGCATACAAGCTGGTTTCACTAGTAGAGGGAAACACTTTTACTCAACCTTTAAATGGGAAGCCTCAGGCTTGCTTTTTGGAGTAGTTTTCTTTCTGGACTGCTAAACACATCAAGATGAAATGCATTTAAGGAAGAGGTACAGTCCCTGTTCCCAAATAATGACACAGCAATCAGTAACATGGACAGGGAAGCAAAAATGTTATTCCTATTACATGGCAGGAATGTACACTTAAATATCTGAGTCACTTAATATTCAGCCAAAGTATATAAACTATAAAATTAGATATTTATTAATATTTATTTTTTTCATTGCAACAAAAATATCAAATAAACATTTCTTTTAATTATTTGTCAAAAAATATTATAGGCACTCCATTTCATACTATGCTAAATATCCCTGAGTATAAAATTTGTTCTAAATAGCCTCTGTTTGGTCTACATAAAAACAGTTGTTAAATATCTTGTTTCTTAGTCTCGTTCACAACCTCTGACACTGGTGGTCATAATGGTCCCTTGATTACATTCCCTCAGGTTATTAGGGAATTCTGTCATTTTGAAACTGAACTACTGAAGGCATTGACACAGAGAGATTTGATTTCAGAAACTCTTTTTAGTTTTTGGTTTCTTGTTTTTTTTTTGGTGGGGGGAGACTAGCAACAAGGATCTATGCATTTTGCAAATTCAAACCACGTTTTAGAGTTTCTCTGCTCAGCTGTTCAAATCAAGAATTGCAGCATTCAAAAGGGAAAACACTGGGATTCATTAAATAAAGTTATTCTTGGTGATGCAGTTCTGCCATCCTTTTCTTCCAGTGTTAGCTGAATGACCCCATCACAAAGTGATTGCAGGTGGCCTGTGTAAGTGTACCTGAGCTTACTCTACTGCACTGTGTGAGATTGAACAGAACATGAAAAGGAAAACAAGTCTTAGAAAACAAATTATAACCTTTGCAATACATTAATTGTTATAATGCATACATGGTATCAAAGGAAATGAGCAAACTGTTACAATATGTCTAATTGTATGCTGATTTATATTTTATTTGATATGCAAAACACGTCATTGAACTGAATGTGGAGATAGTCAAGCAAAAAACCCACAAACCACACCAAACAAATATTTATGGTCTGTTTATATAATATTGTCACTCTATACAAATTATATATCAAAAACAAATAACACTGCAGTACTTAATGCATAAGAAATTAAGATGAATAATTTCACACTCAGAATGTGGTTATAGATTTATTATCCAAAACTATATTATTGCACCATCCTCTGAAAACTCAGGATGCTAAACTGTATGAAAAAACTGTTTGGGTCATGTTGAAGATTTTCAACAAGTTTGACCCTTACTGTGTGTAAATGTATTGAGTAACAGATGCATAATTCTCTGTTGGCAGACTAGGGCATTGGAATTAAGGAACAGGTGTACTTAATAAAGTGGCTGCCTGGTTTTCAGTTAAAGTGGCCAACCTCTGTATTTCTCTGTAACATTCTATGTGAGCTTTACAATCATTTCACTGAACAAGCAAATAATTTATTGAAAACCAAAAATTCTGAACAAATTCTGTGATGTTTACAAACAAAATTCAAGTGTATTATTACATTTAAAAATATAGATAATTTAACCATCAGAAATACACAGAGGCTATTTTTTAAACAGTTTCAATTTCGGCTTGAGAATAGAGATTAAATAGGGCTGTACTGCAAGATGTTTACTGTTGCACATTTGCCCTATGTTCTTGCTGATAACAATCTGGTTCCACTGTTTCTTTAAAGAAAGCTTTGAAAACACTGAAAGAAAGACAATTCTGCCTTCGTTGTTCATTCACAATTTGTTGCTATAGAACACTGTTTCATACAGTAACTGTGCAGCACATTTAAGTGTAAGTGCAATGCATATGCTGGTGAGAAAGTAACATCAAAACAGAATAGAAGAACTAGTGTTGAGTTCTATTTTGTAATTCAAGAAGACATATGAGACTGTGGAATGCAGTTTTGCATCAGCACAGATCATTTTACCACTCAGCCATTTTGGTCAATGGTACTCATTAGAGTGTTCTGCGAATGCTTTGATCCAAACCCATTTCTCTCATTTTTGCTCAGTCCTTTCAGTCCCAAGTAATAATAAAAATAATAATAGCAAGTGTTCCATATCATGCATATTGTCATACCGCTTATCCTTTCCTCCTCATTCAAGCTCTAACACCTGCTGCTTGTTTAATCTTACCTCTGATTACAGGCCTCATGTAGATCACCCCAGGTGCCTCTCGTATGCTTCCTCATTAGTGATGTATAAAATGCTTCCCTTTCGTGAACTCCCCTGTCTACTCATTCCTACTTGCGTATGTGTTCCTCAGTGTGCCCTGTGCAAAATTCCTGCCTGTTTTGACCCCTTGCGGTCTGTTTCATTTACCCTATCTGCTTTGCAGTATCCATTTTTCCCCAATGTCTGCTTTCACCTCTGTCCTTGCCCTTGCTGTGACATGATTACCAGACTCTGCAACAATCCTGGCAGCCTGCACCCCTGCTCTGGTTTCTGGGGATCTATTCATCTGGCAGACCAGATTCCCAGGGACTTTGGAAACCCCTCAGTCTCCAGGGCACTCTCGGTAAGGTCCCTTTTTAAAGCAGCCGGTGGCCGACAAGTTTTCATGCTCAACTCTGGCTCAGACCTCCAAGACGTGGTGGAGATCCTCTGCCTACTGATTGAGTTACATGGGGCTCACAACTCTTTGCAGCTTCTACTGCTGTAGCTGGGTGCAGGAAAAAGTGGCTAGCAGGTTCCCCAACCCCCTGCTGCTCCTTCACCTGTTCTTGGTGAGATCCCTGCTGAACTGAGATCCAAACTCAACCTCCACTTGTTTTCCAAGGTATCCCAATCTGTCCAGAGGTGCATGAGCTCTACCTGATTCCAGGTGTGTTTGAGCTCCACTGGTCTCCCATGGTGCTCTGGCCCATTCGCTGATGTGCCCAATGACATCCACCTGTTTCCAGACATGGCCACTGAGCCTGGTCTGTTGTAGGTGGTGTCCATCCTGCTAGCCTCTGTTGCTTTGCTAGTGCCCAGCCTCAGTGGGGCCTTCCTGCAAGTGCCCTGCTCTGTTTGATCCCGGGAGTCCCAGTTCCACACCACCTGCCCCCAGAAGTGCCGATCGAGCTCTGCTTCCCACCCGACGTCCTGGCTGTGCTCTACTAGTCTTCAGAGGTCCCTGCTGCTAGAGTTGGGACCCCTCTGGTTCGGCCTCGAGCCCTGTACTGGTGACCCTGGTTCCTATCTTGAGCTAGAACCACCTATGTCCCCTGTGCTGAGGTGGCCTCTGCTATCAACAGGGGTCCAAGAAGAGGGCTGGCTGTTACTTGGTCTCCCGGAGATGGGAGCAATGTCATTTGCAGCTGCTGTGCCAGCTACTCTGGGTCCTCAGGGGGCCTTCCTGTTCCTGCCCCTCTCTCTATTATCACCTTGCAGGTTCTCCTTCACCCTCAGGCCCCTGCCCTGTGTTCCTGGCAGCACCCCCCTTTCTCTGTACTACAGCACCACTTAGCCCCTGTCCTGTCATCCTCTTGGCTCCACCTGGTTCTGTTGACCTCCCACAGACTGGGGGAGGGGGGTGGCTTGTGTCCCTGGGTTCAAGCCCTGCTTCCTGGGGCTTATGAGCCCCCTGCCAAGCCCAGTTCCCATTTTTGCCCAGCTGTTTTCCTCCTGTCAATGTAAGTGAGAAATTTCAAATGAACTTGAATTCAGATGTGCGCTAGCAGGCAAGCAGGGATGTTTTGTAATAACTAAAGAATGAAATCAAAGGTAAGAATGATCAGACACATACAAAGCACGGATACAAATAATTAACCAGCTTTCTACATTGTCTTGAATAGCATGTTCTTTGTTTTAATCATTTACTAAGACTCCCATGAATTTATCCTTATCAAAAGAACTTCTTTGATCATGAGGTTGATAAAAAGATCCGGGGCATTGGATGGTAGATGGTCAACAGCAGTTTGTCTGTTTAAAATATTTTCATAATTTGCTATCAGTTTCTTGTTGGTAATGGCACACAACACTACAGCATAGGGCATAACACAAGGGTACCGCCTGGGCAGGATGAGTCTTGTGCATATGTATGACACATGCATACAGTCACACACTGTACTGTAGGTAATATAGAAATGCCAATTAGCCCAGCTGCATGTCTTTGGACTGCAGAATACACCTGTTTTACACATATGTAGTTCATATTTTGTGGGTTATGTTCAGACTATTAACCCTGGAGATCTGTAGTACTAATGCTATCCACTAGCCCAACTAATTTACAACAGGAGGTATAAAAACCAGTCAAATGCAAATTTTAAAAAGTACTCGATTGTCCCTTGACACTGCACATTTTGTTCATATATTGAAATGGTTTGAATCTTTCACTTCTCTATGGCAGTGTTTCCCAAACCAGTCCTCAAGGACCCCCCTGACTGTCCATGTTTCTGCTTTCTTGCAGTTCACTGCCAGATACTCAAAAATGTGGACTGTCTAGCAGTCCCTGAGGACCTGTTTTGGAAACACTGCTGTATGGGACTAATCGAAGAACCCCTTATTTTTACTTGCATACTCCCACTTGTGGAAACACATTTAGCAGTTCAGAGTGTATTAAATGCAAAGTTTCCATTTCAAAGATATATCTGTTGACCAGCAATGGGGAGATGGGGGCCTGCTTTCAAAGATGACTGTCTCACAAAGTACAGCAGTCTGCAAAAGAGCTTTTAACTGCTAGTGAATAAGAGCTTTGGCATTTTCTCTCTGTCCCTCTTTCCCCATCATCTTTCGCTCTTGTTTTGTGAGGGCAACTCTGGATGCTATGGACATAATTAAGCACCGAGTTACACAATTATATCCCTGACACCGGTAAATGGAAAAGTGAGTTGGAGGGGGTAGGAGGAGAGAGTCCATTCACCGCTCTCTAGGGTCTCAGGAAATTCTATTACATCAAGACCATAATAGGTAGGCACATTTTTGCATCTCTATCTCTGTCTCTCTTCCTTTCTCATCCACAGTACTGTTGTAGGGACAAAGCAGATTTTATCAGCTGGCCAAAGACCATGTGCAGTATTGGTGGAATATAGGTGCTACTGTCTTGTCGATTTTATAATTTAATGAAGATATTAGAAATATTAGGTGCTTTCACACTACTGGAACTTTTTTATGGAAGTAGAACATTTTTACGGAACCAGGGTCTTTTGTCGTGTTCACAGGCAGTAGAAGAACCTTCTCCAAACTAAGTGGTTTCATTCAAACACAAGCTACTGGGGAGGTGCATACAGCAATAGCTAGCTGATTGGTTGACCACATGCACCAATGCTAACATGGAAAGTGCAGAAAAAAAGATGTAGTGGACCATAAATTCAGCAGATGGAATTATTTTGTACCCTAGTTTCATTCAATGCATACAATAATGCTTTTTTTGCTTGAGTCTCCATATTTCTGAATTGGAAAATCCAATTGCTAATCAATATATTTTTGTCATGCCAGTACCAGCGCTTATTCTGTTGTAAATGAAAGATCGATCTGCTGGCCAGATTTAATAAGAATCATGAACATTTTGTGGGTCATATAAGTAAAATATATAAGGCTGTGTCCCATTTTGATCATGATCAATCACTCCAGTGACTAACAAAACAAATTATTTATCCTCCATTGTTGTGGGGTATTGGTGTGGTTTCTAAAGAAGTGTGTGTGAAGTTTAATGCACTTTTTGCATCTCCCATACTTATTTACCATAAAGGTCTAGTTCCTGTTGTGTGGTGTGAAAACAACACATAAAAGGGTCCAAGAGCTACAAAAGTTCCAGACCAAAGGGCTTTCTAACCAGGGACCAGGTTCTGGAACTTTGGCATAAAAGTGTCATATATTTTATTGAGAACTTTTGAGAAATTTGTGTGAAATTTCCTCTACCTGCTACCTGAGCTGCCTCTGTACTGGGGAAATTCAAGAGATGTAAACAGGACACTTTAATGCCAGTATGCACACCAGAACTGAAATGAAACTATGACACTTCAGTGATCCCTATGGGAATTTCATTTTTCACCTATCCCATCTTGCTCTCCATAGGAGAGAGCAAACTTGGCAGTGAAGGGCAGCCACCTGCAGCAGCACCCATGGAGCTAAGAGTTAAAGGCCTTGCTTAAGGGTCCACAGATGTGGCTATTCTGCCAAAGCAGGGTTTGAACAGGCAACCTTCCCATCACAGGCAAAGATATTTAGCCCTCTGAGCTGCATCCTGCCCCACTGGTTGTGGTTTTGTGCCAAACCTGAACTATGAGACAATATTACAAGACACTTGGGAGAAACACTTCACAGTACAATAAACACAAAACAAAAAATACAATAGAAACTATAAAGGGGGCCCGTCGGTACAACAGAATTGTATTCCCCAGACAGACCCGCCTCTTGCCCTGCCCATCTAATCTGTACTCATCCCACATTAACCAAACGGCACAATTTCTAGAAGTACTGGATGGATCACCAGGAAAAGTGAAAGTTAATAAATGTACTTTTGTCCAAATGTGTCATGACAGAAGGAGCTAAAGACTCAAGGGCAGGCATTGTGGGAAAACAAAAAGGGGGCTCATTGAACTTATGAAAAGAAACTGGAAATAAATGGGATCACAAGGGATTTAAATGCGATGACTGGTACAGAGCAGGGCACAGGCAACAAGAAGGTTCAATGTCAATGACAGGACTGGGGATGACAAGACAGACAGGTACTTAAGTAAGAAAGACTAACAAGGGGCTAACGAGAGGCAGTTGAGAATGATTTACACACAAGGGTTAGGAACGAGAAGCAAGACAAGAGGGGTGAATGAGGAACAGGCAAGGCTTGTTAGGGCTATGACAGGAAGTGACAGGTATGGATACAGCAAAATGAGTCCTTGTTGTGACATGTAACTCTGAAACAATGCTTGTTCACTTATTACACATTCCACTTATATGATAATATGCACAATGTTTCCCAGCCAATCAGGTGGTTACTTGTATTTATTTATTTTGTCTCAATGTTCATGTCTTTAAATGTCATTCATATTATTTATGTAATTGTAAGAGACACACCAAAGGTATCTATGGAGCCCAGAACAGGCCACAGATGTTTTGTTTTTTCGTTTTTTGTGGGCATGATGGATTAAATTGTGAAAACATTTATTATTGTTTACAGACTACAGACTATGGGGTTCACGTTGCCGGATTGACCCCCCCCTGAGCCCATATCTGGGGCCTCATCTATAATGTGTAGAATTCACACTAAAACACAATGTATGGATAAAACTAAGAATGTGCGTAAGCAAGAAAAAATCCAGATGCATAAAACTGTAAGCACATATCTACACCCATTCCCTTTTGTATATCACAATTAGTGTGAAATTTTACATATGATGACTGGGGACACACTTTTATCGGGTGAGGGGGACGCCGATGTCAGCATGGGTGAGTTTTTCTCGTACCATACTTGTTTGAATTACTTGCATGTTTATGAATAACACGTAGGGCGCAGATGCGGTGTTACTTTCATTTATTTTGTTTGTTTATTCTTACAGACAATAGTGCAAGAGGTGCCCCTAGTGCCGAGGATGACACAGGCGGTGATGGTGCTGCTGTGTCAAGCACATTTTTGGGCACTGGCTGCACACATTCCCGTTCCTCAGAAACCGGGGGGCGACCACAAGCATATTATGCCGACCTATACAGCTGGCATAGCGCAACTCAGTGTTGACTGAGAAATATCTGATCAGTCCGCAAGTTCTAGCTGAAAAGGACCGGTGGCTAAGAACCCGTGAGTGGACAGAATTTGTAAAGAAACAGGTATAGCGAAATTCCTCATCATCTGCCTTTGTAATGCTGACCCCAGTTCAGCACACAGCTCCAAAAGGATTGCTCTTGAAAATCTGAATTGACTTAGAAGCCAGTCATCATCACGGGCTAAGAAATCACTATGATCGCCCAATAAGCGGTTAAGTATCTCGGGGTCTTGTTCACGAGTGAGGGAAGGATGGAGCAAGAGATCGACAGGCGGATCGGTGCGTCGTCAGCAGTGATGCGGGCGCTGCGTCGGTCTGTCGTGGTGAAGAAGGAGCTGAGCTAAAAGGCGAAGCTCTCGATTTACCAGTCGATCTACGTCCCTACCTTCACCTATGGTCACGAGTTGTGGGTAGTGACCGAAAGAACAAGATCGCGAGTACAAGCAGCCGAAATGAGTTTTCTCCGCAGCGTGGCTGGGCTCTCCCTTAGAGATAGGGTGAGAAACTTGCTCATTCGGGAGGGACTCAGAGTAGAGCCGCTGCTCCTCCACATTGAGAGGAGCCAGATGAGGTGGCTCGGGCATCTACTTAGGATGCCTCCTGGACGCCTCCCTGGTGAGGTGTTCCAGGCATGTCCCACTGGGCCCCGGGGAAGACCCAGAACACGCTGGAGGGACTATCTCTCTCGGCTGACCTTGGAACACCTTGGGATTCCCCCAGAGGACCTGGAGGAAGTGGCCGAGAGAGGGAAGTCTGGGTTTCCTTGCTGAGACTGCTGCCCCCGCGACCCGACCTCAGATAAGTGGAAGCTGATGGATGGACGGATGGATGGCACCGTTGATACACGAAGCCCCTGGACTTAGTATTACTCAAGTGTAGGCAGCTGCTTGGGCCTCCAAAAAGCAGGGGCCCTACGAAGACAGAATTTCTAGAAATTACATTTATGGGTATAAGATAATATAATTTAAAGTATAGTGTCTGTCTATACCTGTCTGTTATTTGCATTTTTAGCAACATTTTTCAGCTTTCTTTTCAAACTGAAGTCTAGTGGTACTATTTGTTTCACTGCTAAGCAAATGGCACAAAATAGGTTAATAGAAGAAGAAAATAACAAAAAGGTAACCTTACATCTCCCATGTCTTTAAATCTATCTCATTAGAGTAGTATACAAATTGTGAGAAGACGTGGAGAGAACTAAATTAAACAAACATGCACATAAACTCAAGCCTAGCCTTAGCTTCAGGGGTGGATTAAGCCATAGCCTATCCTAGGCTACTGCCTAGGACCACAGGAAAAGAGGGAATGTCAAACTTCTCAAATCTGCCACCAATGTGATGCTACCACTGCTAAGGAAGGGATCATGGCCAGTCAAGCTGTTTAAGAAATGTTTTATAAAATGCAATTATAAACAAAATTAAAATGCACTTCCAGAACCCACACACTCTTATCAATCATATAAAACAGATCCAGCAGCAAAAGTTCCACCACACACAGTAAAACAAGTAAATCTGTTGTCCATAAAGTGTACATGCTATTCCATATCTGCAGCAGATAATACACAGATAGACAGCACTGAGGATTAAAGTCAAAAGTTACAATGACAAAAGTTTTTACACTAAATTACAGCAGGCATTACTTAGTCCACCACAATCCCAGAATAATGGTTCCACATAGGCTGCAACCCTGCGCAACTTCCTCTGCAGGTGCCTGTGTGATCCCACAGCCTCCCCTACAATCGCGGGGCCTCGTCCGGCTAGCTTGTCCATCTCTGGGACTCGCTTCTCTTGGTTGCTGTGAACTCCCTCAGCAGCACAGCTCTGTGATGCACCCAGTGATCAGACCTCTCCATGCCCAACTGTTTCCCCCCAGTCTCTTCTCTCGGTTTACTTTGTCACCATACTGCCCAGTCTATCCCCTGCTGCCTCTATACTGCACATCTTCACCTCAATTAAACAATCAATGGTAGCCCCATACTCCACTGGTGGGTAGAAACTGCTCGGTATTCTTGCGGTCTGTGATTTCACACTCCTGTAGTGTTTATCTGATGCTATGTGAATTGGCTGCACTGGGGCTGTGTCCTGTCAATCATGATTCTGTGGGCCCTCCTGATGACCCTAGTGTAATAAATGTTCTCCAGTGATGGTAAAGCTACTCCCGAGATCTTAGCTGATGTGAACAATCCAGGAAATTTCACTCTCTCTACCTCTGTCTCACCATTGTGCAGTGAATAATTTTGTGCCTGCTTTCTGCTTGTAGGAGTGGTGTTTTTTAAATGAAGTGTGGCTGGGCGCATTGCCAGCGCATTGCTATTTTAAGGTGCCATTCCCATTGGCTCATTTCATGTTACACTAAAAACACCTCTGAGCATTTAAGAGATTTAGGACAACCTTTTACCTACTTCAGCGGGCCAAACTGGTTTTTCTCCCATCAGAATAATTAGATGGATTTGGACACACATATAAATGTTAGTTGCGCTTTGCACTTTGCGTTGGAGCGTCAGTCAGTTTGGATGGAATGATTGTACTAAATGCCAACCAGCAATTGAGACTGGGTGATATCATGTTGGTATTCCATGCATAATAATTCATTTCAATTTTAAATTTATTTGTATAGGGTGTTTTCACCACATTAAATTTTCTCAAAGAGCTTAACCATGTCAATCACCAGGGGCCTCATGTATAAATGGTGTGTACGCACGAAAATGTTGCATACATCCGTTTCCACGCTCACGTCGAGATGTATAAAAACGAAACTTAGCGTATTGCTACGCACATTGTTACGGCAGCTCCAGACATGGCGTATATACGTTTCTGCTCGGTTTTGTAAAGGGACGGCACTCAGTGGCAAGTCATAGCTTATGGAAGAATTACAAGAGAGCGCGTATTCAGGGATCATAGTAATTTCTTGGCCTATGATGATGACTGGCTTCTAAGTCTATTCAGAGATTTCCAAGAGCAATCCTTTTGGAGCTGTGTGCTGAACTGGGGCCAGCATTACAAAGGCAGACAATAAGGAATTGCGCTATACCTGTTCCTTTACAAATTCTGTCCACTCTTGGGTTCTTAGCCACAGATGCTTTTCAGTGAGAACTTGGGGACTAATCAGGTATTTCTCAATCAACACCAAGTCGTGCCATACCAGCTGTATGGGACGGCATAATCCGCTTGTCACCCAGACATACTGTATAAAATTTCCTTACACTGTGGTTGAGCAGGCAAACATTAAAGCGCAATTTGCAGCGATGTCTGGTTTTCCTAATGTAATCGGAGCCATCGACTGCACACACATTGCTATAAAGGCACCTTCACAGAACGAATTTGCTTATGTAAATAGAAAGCACTTTCATTCTATTAATGTACAAATTATGTGTGATTTGTACATGCGTCTCATTAATGCATGGGTGTCGCCACCATTAAATCTGAGGGGGACATGTCCCCCTCACATTTCATAATTACTGGTTTGGATCATCCGACATTTAACATAATACATTAGTTTTATGTCAGTGTGTCCCCCCATTCAAAATGCTTCCGACGCCCCTGCATTAATGTTATGGCTAGATAGCCTGGCTCAACCCATGATTTGTTCATTCTCAGAAACAGTAGTGTTGGAAACAAACTTGAAAATGGGGTGGTATGTGATGGCTGGCTGCTCGGTAAGAAGATTTTTCCCATTTTATAATTTGGCCAAATACTATAAGCTTTGTTTGATTTAACCATTTGACAACTCCTTAGGAGACAGTGGGTACCCACGGAAGTCGTGGCTTGTCACGCTGCTTGCGAACCCACAGAATGAAGAGAGCGGCGTTATAATGACGCCAATTTTCGGGCGTGCCGATGGTATAGTGCACTATAGGTCAACATAAAGGCTGTTGGGGCTGCCTGGACAATACCGGTGGGGTGCTGCTATACGGTCCACAAATAGTGTGTCACATTGTACATGCATGTAGCATGTTACATAATCTTGCACAAAATCGTACTTCTTTTTCCCATGCGGTTTATCCATTGATGTTTAAGTTAAATACCAAACAAAACGGGTATTTATACACATTTACATATGCAAATATACAAAATTATGGGCGGGTCGGACGGGTGGTTGTGGGCTTGGTGACGTACGTAAAATTTCACACTCCTTGGGATTTATAAAGGGAATGTGCTTGCGCACAGTTTTGTGCATCTGGAGTTTTTCTTGCGTACATACATTTGTAGTTTTGTCTGCACGCCATGTTTTAGTGTGTATTCTAGGCACGTCGTTATACATGAGGCCCCAGGGCTTCAGATGACGGGCAAAACATTTGGTCCTACGCCAGCTTTTCAGTGCTATACAGACATTTATTTAAGCCCACAATTTGGTAAGCAGATTAGTAGCACTGCTAAAATATTAATGATATGTGTTTTGTGGCACCCAAAAGTTAGTAATCAGTATAAATCTTGTGTTTATTAAATGTGGTTAGCGGAGCACACCACATAATACTGTTTTGATATAGAATGGTTTGGTATACTTCACTCAAGGGGCTGTTAAGGAGCAGCTCAGCAGCCATGAGATCTTTACAAAGAGGAGATCTTGTGAATAAACAAGGTAAAAAGACGTCAGTGGTGTGGTGGTACTTGCAATTTAAAGTCCAACATTTATTAAACATAAGGATCGGCTGAATTTATACTGGTTACTAATTTTTGGGCGTCATAAAATGCCTCAGTAATATTTCAGCAATCTAAATATGAGCAATCTAACATAGTTGGTCTCATAGTTACTGTTTAGGTGTGAAAGCACTGTGTGCATGGCAAATAGGTTGAACATAGATGGATACCTTGGCATTTCATTGTTTTTGTCTGAGCAAAAGTAATAGTTTGGTTACAAAAGTAGGGATCTTTCTGCTGCTACCAGTGAAGTTCATTAACATAGATATAATACTATAAATGAACTAATGTGTCAAGATAACATGTTCAAGAAGCTAGCAGGTTTATTTCTATAGATATTGATTTTTTTCCTTGTGTCCATGTCAGTGGGAATATGGGGACACTGTCCTTTAACATTTTTAAGCATTTGAGTTGTTAATAAAACTGTCAATTTGTCGTTTTCTTTTCATCAAACTCATATTCTTCAAGCTCTGTAGTAACCTATGACGTGCCTTGACACACGGGCATAGTTTCTCTTTTTCTTAAAACTGCTTCAGATCATTTTACTACCTAGCAGATATTATACAAAAAGATTTAAAAAAAAAAAAACACCATTTTATAATTGTTGCGATATTGGCTAAGAATGTGGACACACATTCAGCAAACCAGGAGAGCATGTAGCTGCATGGATGTGACTTTTATGATGTCACATTCCTTCTTTACTATATTCTTGTTTCTTAGTCCTGTGTAGTTGTAATGAAACGATTAAATATGGATTTATGGGTTCTCTTACAGAAGCGGCTACGTTTGAACAGGGAGAAACAGAGAATAGCAGATTATTGCACTTGCACACACATACAAAATGTGAGCCAGATCCCAGCTTGTCTCCCCTGGGAAAAAACCCAATCCTTTCAGCAGTTGCTTGAGGAGGGGGTTTGCTGTCCCACAGGAGTGCCTTTCTTCTTCCGAATAGGAGTGTGGGGAGATCCTGTCCTTTATTGTACTGACTGAAAAAGATACTCAACCTGTCTGGGCCTATGGAATGAATGAGAGAGAGAAAGGAAATAAAGACTCAAATCGGGGCTAGGGGAAAGGAGAAAGAAGGAAAAGACTGACTAAAGAGAGGAATAAGGCCCTTTCGTCCAAAAGTAATCATCTCCACAGTAGTCCCAAGTCAAATGAATTTTGTGTAGAAAAAAGCAGGCTGCGTAACTTGAAAAAGATTGTCACATGGCTGGATACAACTTTGTCTGGTGAATCACAATGGAACCACAAACCAGTTTGATGAGGAGACATTCACAACATACTTTCCAAATTCTCACTCAGTGACAAATTGTTTCAGTCTTCATTATATTTTCTTTAGAGGAGAACATTACATTTCAGACTTCATAAGCAAGTGAACACAAAGTCTGGTCCTTTTTTCAGAAGGCACATTTTCAGTTTGCCAATACCTATATATATTGCATCTATAAGAAGCTGTAAGAAATTAAGATGTCTATTGTAGTAGACATATCAGTTCACAGGCAGCTAGCCACAATATAGTAATACATATCAGCATAGCTTGCTGCACTAGTCGTCAAGTCCTTATTAAAGCCAGGTGCTGCTCATTTACACCCTTGTGATGTGAAGCATATTGTTGCAGGCATTCTGTTAAAGGGCCCTACCCAGTTCCATTTCTAGTGAAGAAGGTCATTCCATCCCGCTGTTCTACAGCCTACAATCATGTAGATCATATACCATTAAAATGTAATCACTGTCAGTTTGTCAGATTTCCTTTTTTATTGCTTCATTCCATCTAGTCTAAAACAAGGAAGGGAACAACAGAATTCCTCAACATACACTCACCTAAAGGATTATTAGGAACACCATACTAATACGGTGTTTGACCCCCTTTTGCCTTCAGAACTGGCTTAATTCTACGTGGCATTGATTCAACAAGGTGCTGAAAGTATTCTTTAGAAATGTTGTCCCATATTGATAGGATAGCACCTTGCAATTGATGGAGATTTGTGGGATGGACATCCAGGGCATGAAGCTCCCGTTCCACCACATCCCAAAGATGCTCTATTGGGT
>JABFEA020000098.1:32617486-32628874 GCA_019775915.2 Cyphomyrus plagiostoma | reverse complement strand
AAGCTCCACTTGACAAAATAAAAGTGTTGGCACAATAAGCACCCAGAGCAACATCCTGCTTGCTAAACTGCCGGACATGACAAGGGGGAAAAAAAAAAGCACCTGGATGTACGCTTCAACATTTATTGGGATTCCTAATTCTTTCATGTACTTTTTGTAGTAAATTGTCACCACGCCTTCCCAGGTCTCCGATTTACATATTAGAGCCAGCTGAGTTGGGAGTGGTGAGGACATTTTGCACTGCTCGTTAGCAGAATTACAGTACTGAAGTGGTGAGTGAAGTGCAGACGACTACAGAGCCAAACGAAAGGAAGGATGAGGGTGAAGACTATTGCTACAGAACTAATCAGTGTTGTACTCTTAGTCACCTTTGCACTGTTACGCGTCTGACTGATTTAAACTGGAGATGCCCCCCGCCCAAAACAGTTTTTCTATAATAGTTTTTGTAAGTACTTGAACTTTTATTTTTGTGTTAAATGCATATATACACATATCACATTAAAAGAATCTCAATCCCCCTTCTTTATCCATTGTGGCTCTTTGTAAATGTTGGGTCAGACATTTAGGAGAAAATGGCTCTTTGCTTTAAAAAGGTGGAGTGTAAACCTGGCCCAAAAAGTCTGCTAAATATTTATAAAGCCCAGATCATTTACTGGGTACAATTCAGACAGCCAGCAATTCAGTAATGATAATCTGCTGTAGATTTCATTGCCCCATTTAGCTAGATAGAACCAGAGGAAATTACTGACACTGAGATCCTCTAAGCAATTTAGCACACATCTATGAAATTACTTTTAGTAATCTCTGATTAAAGTAGTTCTGACAATATAGGTGTTTTTGACTAGTAAGCATGAAAATCATGTCTTTAGGTACAATTGTGTAGGGCAAATGTGTATTAACCATGGCATAAGGGGGTTAACACACTCAAAGTCATGCAATATATACTTCTGAATGTACTCTGTGGAGGCACCCTCTGTAGCCATGCATTCACCCTTACATACACTGCAGCAGTAAATTATTTTTACAATCAATGATTATATTTTTATATTTATAACGTCACATTCTCACCACAGAATGGTTAAAAGAAATGTAATGAATGCTATTAATTTAAACAGGTTTCAGTCTGCCCATAATCTTAAAATACAGTAATACCTATGAAACCCTCAATCCATCAGTGGTGGTAAAAATTCACAACTAAAATCAAAAGAAAGAAGGATTCTCTCAAAGGCAGCAAAGCTTTTCATGCCAAACTGCCATACATAATTATCCTTGCTGGTCACATTCATTTACACAGAGATGACATGTTAACCCTTAGAGAAATATATTCCTATCCACCACCGAAATAAATAAGCACAAACTGGATGTAGAATCAAAAAAAGGTTAAAAACCACCAAAAAGAGAAAATGGATTGCCTTTCTGCCTTCCTTCAAAAGGACATGACCCTATGCATATTACCTGGCCTAAGCTCTCTATTTCCCTGATAAGAAGAAGAATGGATACTTCTAAGATTCCAGAACTCCACACCCTTATCCGTTCTATTCTCCTTATTCTAGACTTCAGGTAAAGCTAAGTTGGAGTGTCAGGTTGAATGAGAGTATCAGTTATCAGGTATGGATGAAGATCAAAGGCAGACAGTGAAAAGAGGGCTCCACACCCTGGCTCTGTATTATTAAGGTCACAAAAGGCTACAGCTCCATCTCCCTTGGGGGCTGTAATGAGAGCAATTATTCCTGTTGACCACAGCCAATGGGCCAGCCAATCTGAGCGCACCAAGCATGGGTGTCCATCTGGGTGTTTGGAAAAGCCACTAAAGCTAGGGGAAGGTCTCTGACATCTTCAAAGCATCACCAAACAAAAAGAAAAGTCATCTTTATATATCAGTCATTTTGCTTATGCGAAAAATAAGAGACAACCAATCAAGGGGAACAGATCAGAGGAATGAGTGACAGCTGAGTTGCTAGCTTAGCTAGATCTGTCTTGTAAGCATGCATAAGCATGATACATTCTTTATACACGTATGTACAGTATTGGAGTGCACTAGTATGTATATATCTCAGCACATCCATTGTGTGACCTATAACTGGGTAGTCACCACAGAAGGACATACTGGTGTGTCAAATAAATCTGTTTACCATCTATTAAAAGCTATCTGTAAGACAAGGGCATGGATCTTGAAATATGTGGGATGAAGATGAGTGACATGCCCCTTTCACCTGCAGTGCTACTCCTAAAATAAAATGCTCAGGTTCTCTTGCACCCGACCGTGTCCACATGTTCAGCCTTTGTGTACTGACAGGCCAAATGTCATCACTCTTCCCCAAGCTCGACAGCCATTCTGTTTTCCTTTCCTGTTTCCCTTCTGCTTGTTTTAGTTTTACCTCATATTGCCATAATTGACTTATTGCTGTTTGCTGTTACCACAAATAAAGTTCTTGTTTTTTCCTCTGGTCCCTGTTTCATGTAGACAGGTTTATCATCCTGACTGCATCCTAACAAATTTTCCACTACAATACCATATGTTGCTATAGCAATTGTTTTTTTCCTTAGTCCTTTTTTCTGTTTGTCTAATTGTAGCATAGAACAGTGACAAGAGCACAGATTAAAATAAGTATGAGAAACATGTGAGGAATTGTTTTCCTAATCATCTTACATTCGTTGCTCTGGTCAAAAATACAAAAAATAAGAGGATCTTGGTAAAACAAACAGCCACCACTTCAAATACAATAGATGTGGGAAATTGCACTGAATTAATATCCATCCATTTTGTATATCCAATTATCCTATTCAGGGTTGATGGGTTCAGCGCTATGGACTGATATTTCTGCCAATACAAACTGAATATGAATAGTGTATATTTGAATCTGCATTAATTAACTAAATCTGAATTAATTAGTTTGAATCTGAATTCCAATAACTTGAAACTGCATTTATCCTACCTGTGATGCTCTATACTTACAAATTCAGTTCTCCCAATTCAATTTCAGTTTCCAAATTCAATTACAATTTATTGAGATGCACAATCCGGGTCCTTGAGGAAAAGTAGTCGACAACACAACTCATTTCCACATTTACGGCAGTTCTGCAGGTCGCAGTAAAGAGGAGGCGTGTGCTGGGATGTCAGAAAAACAAATGCTGGATACGCAGGTTTCTCATTACATTATGATATATGAGAATAAGCTTTATATACACAAGTGATAGCATAAACACTAACCATTGGTCTGGTTAGAATGGTAGTATATGCAGAGGTGGCAATTTCAGGTCCAGAAAGTAAAAATCCAGACCATGATTTACTTTCAACCAATCAGTTGAGCATAAAGAGTCACAGTCATAGAGTACTGAACTGGATGGTTGAAACAAAATCTTGGTCTGAATTTGTACTTTCTGGGTCTGAAATTTCTACCTCTGAGTATATGTGGTTAAATGAGGGGTGAGCAATCTTATCCGCAAAAGAGCCAGTATATATGCAGGTTTTTGGGATAACCTTTAGGTTAGTTGTTCAAACCCAGGTGTGAGGACCCTTCAGCTAATCAGTCCCCTAATTAGTAATCTAATTAGGGAGTTGCAGCAAAAACCTGCATACACACCGGCCCTTTGTGGATAAGATTGCCCACCCCTTGGTTAAATGAACAATTTCAGGCATTGCTACTTTATGTTAATATGGTACACTGACACAAAACTAGGTAGGGATATGAATTTTACTTCAAGTTTAGTTTAAGTTACAGCTCTCATGTGGCTTTCTAGCAGTGTTTATGCTAAAAATCTTTTAAAATATTCATCTTGCCGATATGAGGCAGAAGTCAGTATTAATTTCTAATATGCAAGGATAGAATATTATTTAGCACTTCATAATGCACAGAGAATGTAATCATTAGGACTCTATAAGAAGCTACGCAGAGAGTGACTTTGTATCCTTCAGAGAATGCAGACCAATTACTGCTGTGCACAATGTGGCAAAAAACAAGTATGAAGTAGCACCTTGTGTTGGCTTAGAAGTTTCTGTATCTGTTAGCTATTTTGTTAGCCTTAAATGTATGAATATATACTTTATTAGTGCTGCAGTTTATCACTATGTTGAAGGACAAATATATTATTAACCCTCTAGCCAGACAATGCGCAATAAGCTGAAGTTATCAAGGTTTGCTACTGAAGGAAGGGATTTGCCTTCATCAAAAGTTATTTAACAATATATACATGTTTTGGAGCAACATATGCTGCCATCCTGACAATATCATTTTCAGAGAGTGCCATGTATATTTCAGCAAGACAATTCCAAACCGCATTCTGTATGTATTACAACAGCATAGCTCTGTATTAGATGAGTCCAGGTCCTAGACTGGCCTGTCTGCAATCCAGACCTGTCACCCACTGAAAACATTTGATGCATCTTTAAACAGAAAATACAACAAAGGTGACCCCGAACTGTTGAGCAGTTGAAATCCTATGTCAGGCAAGAATGGGACAACATTTCACTAATCTTCTCAGTTCCGAAACGTTTACATTGTGTAAGACAGTGGTAAACATGTCCCTGTCCCAACTTTTTTGAAACATGTTGCTGGCATCAAACTCAAATTGAGCATATACAGTATTTGTCATAAAACAATAAAACTGCTCAGTTTCAACATTTGATACATTGTCTTGATCTATTTTTAATAAAATATTGGTTTATATGATTTGCAAATCAGTGTATTCTGTTTTATTTGCATTTTATACAGCATTCCAACATTCTCGAAATTAGACCATAAATTTGGAATTATGTGGGAATGGGCAATCATATTAGAAGTAACAAATATGACCAACATAATTAGAGTAAACTATGTTTAAAATGATAATTAAAATTGATTTTTAATTCTGCCCATTTTTAAAATTGCCAGTTCAATGAATCACAGTTTGCATGCAAATTTTCTGTCCTCTCATAATATGGAAAAATAAATATTACATAACAAGAATATGTAAATTAGTTTAAGCAAGTAATGTGTCACAAAAGAAATTGCATCGGGCTATATTGTCTTACTTTTCAAGTGCGGTATTGTATCAATTGTTTTTCTTTTAATGTTCTGACAAGAACTGTCTGAGTTTAGGGAATGCTGTCAGAAAGGAGAGAGTACATAACTCCATTACTTAAATGCTTTAGAGACAAATCCAAAGTTTACTGGCAGGCCTTCTGAGCAAGTAATCTGCTGGTTTGAGGAGCACAGCTCTGAATCTGTCAGTGATAATGAATCTAGACAGAAGCTATCCATTAATGAAGTCCCTCTGGATTTTACTAAAGTGATTAAAGTCTCAAGGATAAGAAGGACAAGTTGGGAGGTAATGGCTCCAAAATGTGTTGTTGAGGTGTTGAAAGCATCCTAGCTTTAACAGCCCAAAAGTAAAGGCTAACGTGATTACGCAACAGCCAGTTTTCTCTCTTGACTGCACATGCTGTTCATGGGAACCATCTGAGCAAAGTATTGTGCAAAAATACATCTCAACAACAGAAAAGGCATGGCTTTCATCTTTCCCATATCCTTGACAGCAATAAAAAAAGCTCTACTGTTCCTTGGCAAGGTTTAGCTTTCGAAATCATTCAGACCTCCATTGTGGTGTACCTCAGCTTTGTGAACACACTCAAGGCACTGGAGAGCATTGGCTCAGTACCATACAGCTCCTCGTGCCAGAGAATTTTATAGGCATCTCAATGGCCACCTAATGAGAAGCCCAAGTAGCATTTGTTCTTAAACTGACAGTAATTACCAAAAAAAGGTCATCTGGAACTACAGAGTGTGCAGTGAGGTGTGTGTTGACATTGAACAGAGATCAGTGGGAGCCAACACAATAGGTCGGCAGATTACACACCCCTGTGTTTGGGTACAAAGTACCAGGGCTCTACCTTACTGCAGTGCTGTTGAACACCTTGTTTGCAGATGCATTTTTTTGCTTGCAGTCTCACATTGCATGGCATCTTTTATTGCCAGCCTTTATGGTGAAAGTGCTTCACCACAAAACGAGTGTTTTAAAACTTTAAACAGTGAGCCTTTGAAGCATTAATACTATGGCCACAGTATGTACAATAAGGGTGCAACTTTGGACTCTTGTCACTGTTTGTGTGCCAAAAGGCAGATATGTGCCCAGTGCAGCCTTAATTTGCTGAAGGGATTCTTTTTGTTTAAGTAAATGAAGGCTAAATCTAGTTTAAAACAATACTGTAATTCATCCTCCAGTCACAATGTTTTGGGTCTAATCAGATTTTTAAGTCTCTTAAGAAAACCGAAGGAAGGGTGGAGCATCAGTTAAGCAGCACAGAGAAGCCAGCTCCTAAGGCAGTGAGATGTGCTTCTGGAATCTAATCCAGTTATAGAGACCATATAAATGTTACTGCCTAAATGACTTTCAGGGAGACAGTTTTTTCTTTCCTTGCCTCCCATCTCATTCTCTTCAGCATCCCAGAATAATTTAATAACATATGTAAGGCAAAAGTGCTTTCCGGCAAGCAAAACTGGCGAATATTGTCTCTGAGGACAAAAGACATTGGTTTTTTCAAACATCCACAATACCGTATGCCCAGTAGGAAACAGGTCACTAGCACAAAATTATAGCTATTCATCCTAAGAGGTGTGTCATCCAGCATTAGGCTGGCAACTCACCATTCTTACACAATAACAACCAAGGGAAATAGCTGTCGAAGCCATACTTCTCTTCAATCTTTACCAAGCCAGTGTAATGAAACAAAAACATTGGCCATCAACCATCATTTTGCCACCTCTTTTTTGCCAAACCTGGAAATCCTTTGCCAGGGCTCAGAAACAAGCCCAGGATGTAACAGTGACAGTGTGACGTTGAGTAATTTTCACTCAACTACAGACTCGTGATACATGCCTGGCAAGACAGTAAATTACATAGTGGCAAAATCTGTAGCCATTGTGCACCACATCAGACCAGTGTCCTGCACCGGGTCGGGTATCTGCAGATAGTTGCTGAAACGGGAGGATTTTAATGCTCTGGAATTTTACGGGCAGGTATGCGGGTGGGTAATTCATTACACACGGGCGGGTAGCAGGTCAATAAAAACAGTACTGTAGCCTGCAATAACAACAGATGATTATGAAGATATCTATGTATTACACTATCATGTACAAATTTTCATCATCACAGTGTGTTCAGTATGTCAGGGCTACCTTATGGCGCTTTAGATTTTTTCTCTCCAAGTCGGAACTCGAATGAAAAGGTCACGAAAAATGTCACTTCCTGTCGGAAACAAGCCTCTTTTATGACGTTGATGTTGGACAAGATTTTGTGGTCTGAGTTGCCCCTGTGACGTAATTTCAACATGGCGGCTTACGCACTCAACATTCTATTTAAAGTAATTCTATTTTATAAATCTTTAAAAATGTATTAATAGTTATAAATGTAACTGCACGTGTTCGATTTAGAGAATACCATATCATGACCGTAAACAGTATCCTATTGTTACGTCCAGCGACGTCCGCTCCTCCCGTGTGCCACGCCCACCTCGTTTACCTCCTGTGATTGCCTAGTGTTTCCACCTGTGTGGCGCCGCCGCACACCAGTCTTGTGCCTTGTCTTGTGTATTTAGGTCTGCGTCTGCGTCTTTTCCGGCAGACGCGGCATTAAAGATGTTTGTGTTGCGGAATAAACCTTCGTCTTTCCCCGTCTGCCCGCCTGGCTCACCCTCCTTTGCCTTCATCCACGACCCACGCACACAACAGAATGCCGCATCTCTCTGAAAGCATGGAGCGGCAGACCGAGTCCGAGCGGCTCGGTCTGCTGCAAAACTTTGTGTTCTGGCGGCACCAGCCCGACGTCAAAGGGTACCCCAAAGCCCTGGAGCTGGCCAGCCGAGGTGCTGCCCTCCTGACAGAGGAGCGCTCGGCGAAAGCTCCTCCTCCGCCTGCTCGAGTTAGTCGAGGAGGGAGAGAAGAAGCGCGTCAGGTGGAATCAGGGAGTGACGAGCCTGTCCCTGGGCGCTTGCTCGCTCAGCCCCACCGGGAAGGACGACGCCTGGCAAGGGAGCTCTGCGTTCACGTGGGCTGACACCGTGGACGCCTGGGGCTGCCTCCACGGTGTGCGAAAGCCACCGTGGAAGGCATATGCCTGCTGGCCAGCCCACAACGCTGGGAGGTGGATCGGTCCGGTGAGCGACCCCGTACCTACGGATCCCTGGGGCTCTCAAAGGGACAGTGCTCGAACGACCGGCGCTGGACCTGCCGCTGCTTGAGCTGATGGAGGGGGACTGTGAGGCGCCTCTAACGACGGCTGCATCGTCTGAGGCCGCCCAGCCCGCTGTCGCCACTGCCAAACCCGCAGCCAAGCACGCAGCTGCCGCTGCCCAGCCAGCTGCCCAGCACGCGGCCAAGCCCGCTGCCCAGCACGCAGCCAAGCCCGCTGCCCAGCCCGCAGCCGCGCCTGAAGCTCCCGAGGCTGCCCAGCCCACAGCCGCGCCTGCAGCTCCCGAGGCTGCCCAGCCCGCAGCCGTGCCTGCAGCTCCCGAGGCTGCCCAGTCCACACCCTCGCCCGCAGCTGCCGCTGCAGAGGCCGCCACGCCTGCGCCCTCGCCCGCAGCTGCCGCTCCAGAGGCCGCCACGCCCGCAGCTGCCGCTGCTGCTACGCCACGCCCCTCTGGGGACGTGCCCGGAGTGCGCGCCTTTGGGGGGGGTTGCGGCCCCCTACGGAACAGCCCGCGGCTCCGTCCGCGGTCCCTCCTGTTCCGGACTGTCCCGCGGCCCCGCCCGCAGCCCTCCCAGTTCTTGCTAGTCCCGCGGCCCCGCCCGCGGCCCTCCCAGTCCTTGCTCGTCCCGCGGCCCCGACCGCGGCCCTCCCAGTCCTTGCTCGTCCCGCGGCCCCGACCGCGGCCCTCCCAGTCCTTGCTCGTCCCGCAGCCCCGCCCGCGGCCCTCCCAGTCCCTGCTCGTCCCGCGGCCCCGCCTGTGTCTATTCCGCCCGAGACTGCAGCCACAGCAGCCTGGGACTTGTCCAGCCCGGGACACGGTGTCCCCGAGGAGGTCTTGGACGACACCCTCGCTCCTCCCCTCGTGGCAGAGGACGATGAGCTCGAGTGGGACCCCTCAGGGATCTGGTTGCTCCACGCCCTGGATCCTGGAGGACACCCTGAGCAACCGCCGGTGCCCCAGAGGGGTGGAGCCCTATCCCGGAAGGGTAGGGGGCACCGTAGGAGGGTCCGGGTGCCTCCCGTCCCGCCCTCTGCCGTGCCCATGTGGCCCCTGGCCGTCGCCCGTTGGCTGCCTGCGGGTCCTCCGGCCCGTGGTCGCCGCCGGGTTCCCCTCCGGTGCCTCGGTGCCGGTCCTCGGGCTCCCCTCCGGATCCTCGTCGGCCGCCTCCGGGTCCCCCTGCTTCGCCTGGGCGCCGGACGGCGCTTTTGCGGGCTCCGGCTGGGCCTTCGCCGTCTCTGGCTTCCCCCTCCTGCCTGCCTGCGACGGTGTTCCCTCCGGCTCCCTCCATGGCCCCTCCGGGGGTCCCTCGACCCGTCCCCGTGGCCCCTGTGCGGCCCCTCCAGCTCCTGGCTCCCCCTGGCCTGCGGCCCCTCCGGTCGCTGCCCGTCCTCTGCCTGGCCCCTTCGTTCCCCCTTTCACTCCCGGCCCTTTTGTCCCTCCTGTTGGTCTGGGCCCTTCTGTTCCCTCAGTCACCCCCTTCCTCGTCTATCTGTTGGCATTCCCTGTTCTCTGTCGGGTCTTGTCTTGGGTTTTGTCTCTCGGCTTGTTTTGTCTTTCTGTCCTGTGCCCGTGTCTTGGTTGATGTTCTGTTTTGTTTTTCAGGTCTGGTATGCCCCGTTTGTCTTGTCCGTCACCTCCCCTGGGGCGTGCTCGGAGTGCGCGCCTTTGGGGGGGGTTCTGTTACGCCCAGCGACGTCCGCTACTCCCGTGTGCCACGCCCACCTCGCTTACCTCCTGTGATTGCCTAGTGTTTCCACCTGTGTGGCGCCGCCGCACGCCAGTCTTGTGCCTTGTCTTGTGTATTTAGATCTGCGTCTGAGTCTTTTCCCGCAGACACGGCATTAAAGTTGTTAATGTCTGTGTTGCGGAATAAACCCTCATCTTTCCCCGTCTGCCCGCCTGACTCTCCCTCCTTTGCCTTCGTCCGTGACCCGCGCACACAATACCTATCATACAAAATCAGATTTTACCAGACTTGTTAGTGTCTTTGGTTTGTTTGTAGTTTGTTTGCATCTCGAAAAAACAATATTGCTATGGACGAGCTAATATGTATATTATATTATATTATAAAGCTTTTAATGTGGTTTGACTAATCCGTGTTTCTTGTTTGTCTGTCTCTCGGAAAAAATAATCTTACTCCCAATCTGCTAAAATATAAAGCAACAACACACAGCAGCATGATTATGGAGGCAGCCATGTTTGTTCCGAGATGTGGTAGCTCAAATGGGAGATTGTCAGACATGATGTCACTCAACTTGGAATTTCTGAGTTCCGAGAGAAAAACGAACGAACTACCAGATAGCCTCAACAAATATTCACATACACGTCTGAATCCTTGCTGACGGGTACAGGCGGGTAACGAGTGGAATGTTAACAGGCCTGGGCGGGTGCAGATTTAACTTTGAAATAATTACGGGTGCACAGGCAGATGGGGTGCTGTACTGTGTGGGTGCGGACGGGTGCAGGTCTCCAAAAGTGAACCCATGCAAGACACACATGAAAATTATAACACATAGTAATATGACTCAATTTGGATAGCATGTATAAGTTGATGTGCTTGAGAATGGATGTGGGAATGTTTTAAGAGTGTGGTTCTAAAGTAGTACCATAAAGGGATTTTTTGTGATTAGAAAGTTGCCAGTTCAAGCCCAGCTTTGGCTGAATATTCACAAGGCTGGGGGCTCTTGAGCAAGGCCCCCAGCTCCACGGGCACCACTGCTGCTTGCTCTCACCTACATGTGTGTCATGAGGTAGGCAAAAAGAATTTACCCACAAGGATCAATAAATCATTACATATATCTTTATGTATCTGCATATCCTGTGCATACCCCCACACCTGTGAGCCAAAACATTATGTCCGCCCCATGTGAAGCAAATCATGTTGACTATCTTATAAAAACAATGCCATTTTAGGTCTGGTGTATATTATACATACACTCACCTAAATGATTATTAGGAACACCCTACTAATACGGTGTTTGACCCCCTTTCGCCTTCAGAACTGCCTTCATTCTACATGGCATTGATTCAACAAGGTGCTGAAAGCATACCATTTGAATGTCTCAACAGAAATCGAGACTCATCAAACCAGGCAACATTTTTCCAGTCCTCAACTGTCTAATCTTTTTCCTATTTGTAGTGGAAATGAGTGGTACCCGGTGGGGTCTTCTGCTGTTGTAGCCCATCCGCCTCAAGGTTGTGCGTGTTGTGGCTTCACAAAT
>JABFEA020000098.1:32528788-32551692 GCA_019775915.2 Cyphomyrus plagiostoma | reverse complement strand
ACACACAGACACACACACTGCTCAAAATTAAATTAAAAATAAAAATATAGCATCAAGTCAGTTAAATTTCTGGGATACTGATCTGGTCAGTTAAGTAGCAGAGGGGGGTTCTTAATCAGTTTTAATTGTTTTGGTGTTAATGAAATTAAAAACAGCTGCACTAGAGGGGCCACAGTGAGACGACCCCCAAAAATTTCGCATTTGGCTACAGTCAGTGTCACTACTGGTAGTATGAGTCAGGATGGTGCATCAGTATGTGCCAGAAGGTTTACTGTGTCTCCCAGCCCAGTCTCAAGGCCATGGAGGACATTCCAGGCAGTTACTCTAGGAGAGATGGACAGGGCCATAGAAAATCCTTAACCCATAAGTAGGACCAGTATCTACTTCTTTGTGCAAGGAGGAAGAGTGCTGCCAGAGCCGTACAGAATGACCTCCAGCAGGCCACTGGTGTGAATGTCTCTGAGCAAACAATTAGAAACAGACTTCATGAGGGTGGCCTGAGGGCCCAATGTCCTCTAGTGGGCCTTGTGCTCGATGGGCATTAGCCATAGAATACCAGAATTGGCAGGTCCGCCACTGGCGCCCTGTGCTTTTCACAGATGAGAGCAGGTTCACCCTGAGCACATGTGACAGAAGCAAAAGGGTCTGGAGAAGCCACGGAGAATATTGTGCTGCTTGTGATATTGTTCAGCAACACCGTTTTGGTGGTGGGTCAGTGATGGTGTGGGGAGGCATATCCATGGAGGGACACACAGACCTCTACAGGCTACACAACAACACCTTGACTATCATTAGGTATCAGGATGAAATCCTTGGACCCATTGTAAGACCCTACACTGGTGCAGTAGGTCCTGGGTTCCTCCTGGTGCACGACAATGCCTGGCCTCATGTGGCGAGAGTATGCAGGCAGTTCCTGGAGGATGAAGGAATGGATATTGTTGCTCACCTGACCTAAATCCAATGGAACACCTCTGGGACATTATGTTTCAGTCCATCGGATCCATCAGGTTGCACCTCAGACTGTCCAGGAGTTCAGTGATGCCCTGGTTCAGAATGGGAGGAGATCCCCCAGGACACCACCCATCGTCTCATTAGGAGCAGGCCCTGACATTATCAGGCATGCCTACAAGCATGTGGGGGCCATACAAACTACTGAGTATGATTTTGAGTTGCTGCAATGAAATTTCGGCAAAATGGACCAGCCTACCGCATCATTTTTTCACTTTGATTTTCTTTGAATTCAGCCCTCTGTAGGTTGATAATTTTCATTTCCATCAAACGATGTAGCATCCTTTCATTCCTAACACATTACCCCGTCCATATCAGTATAGATATACAGCATGTTTTTTTCCCCATTGAGATCTAATGTGTTCTCAAAGCGTTCCTTTAACTTTTTGGAGCAATGTGTGTGTGTGTGTGTGTATGTGTGTGTGTGTGTATATATATATGTATACAGTATATACCTGAATTCCAAGATACTTTCAATGGCATGGAAATGGATGTACTGTCCTGTACTTCAATGGATCTTCTCCTTCTAGCATTGTATCTAGGATAGCAATACTATCAAAGACAAAACAATATGAACTTCTGTTCAAGGGCAAATGTTTCCATAATTTAATGGCTTTTGGTGCAGCAAAGTGCACAAGGGTTATGTGTTGTATATTTTTTTATTTGCAGATCTGTTGAACTCACTGTAGCACAATCACACTGGGCCTTTATGCACAAGTGAATCTGGCAGTGCAGGTATACCATTGAGGCATTGTTGTTGAATGCGAACACATTGAAAGAGAAGCAGCTGGTGGTGGACACCCCATTCTGGTTAATTACTACAGTTCCATCCTCACGGTTGGGACACCTATGGAACAAGCAAATAATGAGGAAACAAGTCACATCTCTGTTTAGGTTACATAATTAAGGATAAGCACTTGCATGGCATGCAATATGACACTTTGAAAAAAAAGGTTTAGCTGGATAATGTACACTGAAGGGGGGCTGTAACTGTTACTTTGCACGCAGACAGTTAGATGTATAACTTTCCATTTCAGAAAAAAGTTACATGTCGGTGATGCTTACTCATGGATGATGAGGTCCCAGTGGATGGGGTAGAATGGAGCATTAATGGGCGTGGCCCAACAAGTGTCTATCACAGTGGAGATTTGCCTTTCATCCATTCCAGTCACTTCCACAGCCACATAAAGCCTCTTATTCAGGGGCAAATTCAAATTCGAAGCTGTGATTGGATTCGTAAAGTTAGGAGAGAGATAGGGATGCATCCGCACCTGGTACTGCCCAATGCCGCCTGGCAGAATCTTGTTCAGGACGCTGTTGGTTTAATTTCAAAAGATATACAGAATTAATAAAAGATATAAAGACATAACGTTTGCTTTTAGAAATTATGCCCATCAGTGCTATGACAGGTTTTCTTAGCCTACCTTTCTAAGGGGTGGATACCAATCGGCATGGACAAGGATTTTTCAACTGGATAGGCACAGTAGAACTGAATGACCAGGCGTCTTTCCCAGCTGATTACATTGGTATGTGGGCTGGTTTCCCCATAAATGGTGTTCTGATAGATGAGGTGTGTGCCATTGTTCTATGGTAAGAAACAAACAGCGCAAGTTAAAATGTCATTCCTGATATGAAAACTGTCATTGACTGACTGTTACGATTATTCTTTTTTTAAAATAGTTGCAGCTCTACATAGGTTCAGGCTCATACATACAATGACAGTAGTTCCACAGATATTTCCATCATTGTCAAACTGGAAGACCACTCTGCCATCGTCAACTGTTCCAGTGCAGCTGATGTCATTAAGGTGCAAGACATTAGTTGGGAAGCCAGCTTCAAACAGCTTGCACCGGGACAGTGACATAGTTCCAGAACTGCTGAAACAGGTTTCTTCAGAATCTGTGGAGTTAATGGTGACAACTTATCAAAAAAGTCTTTCTTAAAAACAAATGTTTTACCTGGAAATATTGTCTTCTTTAAAGGAATTTAAAAGATTCAAAGCATTTCAAAACAAAGAAAAGGAAAATGTGAACTAGTGCATATGACAAAAATGGTATCACTCAATAAGATATGTGAGGTAACTACAGCGACTACTTAAATACTTAAATCAGAAAAAGCCAGGCTCCATGGGCTCGATTCTCCCGTGCACTTACGTCAAAAATCACATAATGACATGCCGTTTTCTCTTAAGAGAATTCCCATATTTACTTAACTGTGGAGTTAAAATGCACTTAGGCTAGATATGCATTTTTGGCAAAAAAACACCAAAACATGTGCATGTCGTATATACATAAATAACTGTTAAGTGCAATCTGCCACTGACTTAAGTGCATTTAAGTGCATTTTTACTACATTTGGTCACAGCCAAATGCAAAATTGCTGTTTTCAGAAAGCTGAATGCATAACAAAATGAAACTTCATAAAAGGTATCATACATTTTGAAATAAATGGTACAATCTGAAATGGATGTGAATAATTCATATAATTGTAGAAGAATTGTGTAACGCAATATTATATAGAAATATATATGTATATACAAAGGAGTTATATTACCATTACGCAAGACTCAAGTGACATCTGCCTTGTCAATAAGTAAGGATAGGTCAAAGGCTCTTGTGTAGCCAGTCAAGTTTTTCCACACCAAACTGCACCAAACCATTTCTTTATGGACCTTGCCTTATGCACTGGGGCACAGTCATGCTGGAACTGAAAAGGGCCTCTTCCCCAAACTGTTCCCCCGAAGTAGGAAGCGTAGAATCAGGGGCGCTGTAAAGGGGGGGTAAACGATGACGATTCTCGGGGCCCATGACTGAGAGGGGGCCCAGAGAAGCCCCCAATAAAATTGTGTTGGGGGCCCTGTCAAGATTCTTTTCATGGGGCCCAAAATCCTTAGCAACGCCCCTGCGTAGAATTGTCCAAAATGTCTTGGGGGGCCTGCCCTAACCCTTCATAAACAACCCAATACTATTATCCTCCCCCACCAAACATTACAGCCGGCACAATGGAGTCAGGCAGGTAACTTTCTCCTGGCATCTGCCAAACCCAGACTCATCCTTCAGACTTCCAGACATAGACGCGTAAATCATCACTCCACAGAACATGTTTTCATATAATTTTTTCTGTTTCTTGAGTTTGACAGACTTACATTATATTTTTGTGTACAAGGTCAATTTTGTCTCTATTGTAGTTAATTGGTTACAGAGTAAAAGAATCAACAATACAAATCAATTGAAAAGATGAATGTACATCGTATTATACTAACTTATTGTTCTTGGAGTGAAGTTTAATGATTTAAAAACATTTTATATGTTTTTTTTATTATTATTTGATACTTAAAACTGCAACAATATTACATATTTGTGGAAAATGGTTGAGGGATCATTAAAGCAGAGCTATAAATGAGATATAATATATCTCATATATATAATATATAGAATTTAATATACTACCATTGTCATGCCCAGCTCGTCCGATCCTCCTGTGTGCCACTCCCCCCTCGTTAACCTCATGTGAAATCCCAATGTTACCAGCTGTTTCTTCTTGTTTCCATTAGTCCTGCATATTTAAGACCGAGTTCAAGTATGTTTCCCCAGTCCTGTCATTGAAGTCATTTGATGTTCAGTGAAGTGAAGTTTTGTTGTTTTTTTTTCCCCGAATAAAACCCTAGTTTCCCCAATTTCTCATCTCCCTGCTCCTGCTTCCTGATTCTCCGGTCCGTGCTCATACTTGATCGTGACAACCATGCTTTCATTTTCAAGTTTTTTTTTGTGGATTTCAATTTAAATGAAATATTCTGTGTTTCAAGTTTTGCTTGCTGGCAAAATCATTGAGGGCATAACCCACTTTTTTTGCTTGATGAATTAATCTATTGAAATCATCTTTCACGGTTGCACCTTCTTTTTCAGGTTAAGTGTGGTGTGTGTGCACATGCTAATGGGGAGAGAATATGCTTAACTCAAGAGAGGAAAATACACTTAACATAATGACAAATAATTCAAAGGTGCATAACTTTTTGACTTAAGTGCTTGATAGGAGAATCGACCCCCAAGACATTAACTATGTAAGGCAAGGAGACCTGATCAGTTTAATAACTGATTAGTTGTAAGTTGTAAAGTTGTAATCTCTGCATTTGTTAAAGAAAATGCTCCTTTTGTTCCTACAGGGTTCTTATTTTTAAATATTTTCTTGTTTGAAAAACCTTTGTGAAGGAAAAAGTTAATATGCTTGTTTATCTACAATTTTTTGATTTACTCTGTTCGTCACTGGTCTTAAGGTTTTGGCCAAGTTCAGATGTAGCATTACCGAAATCAGTGCTGTTGTTTCTCTCATTACAAAAGCAGCCATAGACCCCGTTATTCTCCCCGCACCATTCATCCTCCGTGCAGTTCAATCCAGCACAGGGGTCCGCTGGTGCTGGAGGAAAGAAATGAAGGAGACAGGTCAGCAAGAGCAGCATCAGAAGTGGAAGAAATTCTCATTCTTGCACACCTATGTGAAGGCAGATAGACAGAGATAACCAATATCACACATCCATGGTGAACAGTCACTAGTAATGTATCAGCAATACTTACGGCAGAGCAAATCGGAGCGCCACTCTGGAATCTGGAGAGCCTGGAGGTTGCATGCGGCTTCATAGGTTGCCACTGCAGAGCAGAGCATCCCATTGGCAGCAGAGTTGTGGGAGAGGTCATACACGCAGGAGGAGAAATAGGGAGTGGGGTCAATGTAGAACTGGCAGATTCTGAATGGGCCAGTCGTGTTGGAGATGATGCTGCAGGCTTTACTGAAATCTTCTAGTAAGGGGCAGTTGTCATCATTTGATCCTCCACCCCTTATGTCAGTAGCTCCACAGCTGGGAATCAACAAAGAGTATTTATACACTTGCAATAAAAAGCACTATATTCAAAGGAATAGTTTATACACATCTCTATGGATGCAATTGCTGTAGTTGCAATGCCAAAGACATTAAAGGTGACAGGAAAAATTCCCTACATCCATTTTCCAAATGTGTTTCCATTGTAAGGTCCTGGGTTAGAGGAATAACTTGATCAATATAAAGAATAATTAAAATTAATTTCTTTCAAATTTGTGACTTTTTCCTTTGTTATGAAAAATTGATTTATTGAATTTAAGCATTAGGCAAACATTCCTAAATTAATTATTTAAACTTGGCACTAGTAAAGCAAAGTTATTAATGAAAGGCATCTGAACATTTTTTTCTAGTTGTATGATACTAATTTAACAGTCTTGTAGTCTAATGTTGAATTTGGTTTCTCAGTTTTTGTTCCTACCTAGCATTTCACAAGAAACATATTACCATAAATAGTGGTATAAACACATGGGTATTTGTGGGCATATGTTTAAAACTATGCAAGACAGGCAGCAAAAGGCAGGTTGCAGTAAAAAAACAACATGACACTTAGTTATAGTAGTATAAGGATCAGTTAAAAAACATGACGTCATGAATGAACCTGACTCTTCCTTCCTTGCTTTTTACTGACAAAATCTTACTTAGGGAGGCTGTAATCCGACTTCCATGAATCACCAAATTTGTCATCTGTTTCTAGAAGCACCCCATCTGGGGAAACCTTGTCATCAGATGGATTTCCGTTGAAATTTCCGCACATTCCGCAGACAGAACCCCAGAGGTTCTGACCGAGCCGCACAAAGAGAGTGCTACGGCCGTCATAGTGAACTTGCACATTATTGGGCATGGCCAGCACCACAAAGCCATGGTCTTGACGCACATCAGTCGAAGCCCCAATGAGTCCATAATATAGGAATTCACTGCCATTGACCTTGAAAAAATTCAAATTCTCAGCTGTTGCAGAGGTTACTGCAAATCATTCACTTTACAGTATAATTAACAATACACAATAACTAAATACACAAAGTATAAATGTACATTGAACACTAATCCTCAATATTAATTAGTTGAATCTGCAAATTAAATGATTTTTGTGAGCTTTTTTATGAGCTTTGTTATTATATTAATAAAATTTATCACATAGCACTATATATCGAACTGCAAACTTCCAATAATTTCTGGCACAAAGTTATCACGCATTACCTTAACTTTCCCACCCTGTTCAATGGTGATGTTTGTCTCTTCACCATCCTGGGATAGCCACACATCCACTTTGGAGACAAATGACACTTGGTTGTTGCCACGGTGCCAATTAGTAGCTACAACCTGGAACTGAAACCCTTCAGGGGTGTTACTCCCACAGGACTTGGTGATCTCGTACGAGCAGGTGCCCTGGAAGTGTGCAATTGCCCCATCAAAAGTGTAGTGGGGATCTCCGCTCACTATGCAGGTAGACAGTGGGTCAAAGCAGCCTTGTCAGCCATCACGGACAGTGCATTCCTGGGTAGGAGTGCAGGCAACCGCTACACAATACATCTCTTGGGAAGAGAGGCATTTGCAGTGCTGCGAGCAGTCATCGTTCCAGAACTCCTCTCCAATCTAAAAGTTGGAGGATACTTGTTAGCTTATACCACTGCATTTTACATCCAAATCCTCATGGGAGATTCCCAGACATTCCAAAATACAGCAATTCAAAACATGCTCAAACTTCAGCATGTTCAAGAATGTAATCAATGTTTCCTCTGCATAATCAACAGATGGCTTTATATTTAAAAATTACAGTTAGAATCCAAAGGTCAGAATGAAGGAAAAGATGGTGAAATTTTAATCAAGTACTAAGTCCATCCACAAAGTAAATTCTGTATTTTACTTTTAAAAATCAATACTGGGATAACTTACTTTAAAAGAGAAGCCACCATACTGACAGCCACACTGTTCTGTAGGGACACAGGAACTGCCTTGTCTGAAATAACCTTCATCACAGAAGCATCCTTCGATGCAGCTCTGGGTGCAGGTGGCATTAAAGCTGCTGTGTCCACAGGTGAGGCCACATTCTGATCCACAGAGCTCATAGTGGCTGTTCTCTGGACACACCATCTCTTCAGTCAAACAAAGGATAGCATGTTACATGGGATTTCATTGTTTGCAAAGCACATAAAAAAACAATGTAAGTTTATGTTGTTAAATATAGTGGAAAAGCCTAACATTTTAAACACAGATCGAAAGGTACTGTTTGGAGGCAAGACCATAAGAGAATTAATATTGCCATTTTGCAATGCTTATGTAGCAAGTCAGTGAGTATCATATAAAAAAAGATACATTTATTACCGCATCCTGTATACCCCCTCCAGGGATATATTCGGGCATTGGCAGCTTGGCAAGCAGCCGCATAATTCTGGATAATCTGACACACGACAAAGTCTTGATTCCCTGAGAGACACCCATCAAACATGCAGTAGTTGAAGTAGATATCTGGGTTCACATATTCATGACAGAAGGCAAAGGGTCCTTCAACTGAACGCAGAATTTGGCACATAGACTCCATTGTGGCCTGGTCATTACAACTGGGATTGTCTTCATTGCTTCGACAGGTATCATTGTCAGGGACTCTCCAGTGATGACCAAATTGGTTGACAGATGCCAACAGTTCTCAGAGCGACTGATGAAGTCATCATAGGGGTTCCCATTGAAATTTCCATACAGACCGCCGGTTTTGCCTCTGTAGCTGTAAGGTAGTGTGATGACAACAAAACTCCAGCCATCATAGCTGACTGTCAAGCCAAAGTCAACACTAACAATGGTTTGGGCACCAGTCTGGTATATCTGCACCTGTCCATTGTTCAAGAAGAGTGGTAGACTTCTACTCATTCCATCAACCTAAAGAAGAGCACACTGTGTAAACTAATGGTACCAAAAGAGAATTTTTGCAGAAATTTGTAAGTTAAAGTAAATTTTGAATTTAGTTGCTAACAATTTTGTTTGAAATTATAATAAAGTGAATGCAATTTGCAGAATAATGATTAAGCATTCTTACCCATACTATTCCTGGATCAGCACTTTTAATATGCACTTGGTAACCATAAACCATGACAAACACCTCCACAGTAATGGACACTGGCAAGCCCATCCATTGCTCGTTCCTTGCTTCCACTTGAAAATCCTGCAGACCACTGGTGTCATTGCTGAGGGATGCCAGCACATACTGACAGGTGCCTTGGAAGTCAAACATGAGCCAATCGAATGTTCTATAATGGGGATCCCCAAGAGCATAGCAGATTCCTTGTGGCAGTGGATAGCAACCATATTCCCCATTATCAATCTGGCAGTACTTCCAAGAGCTGCATGATGAGGGTTCGCACGAAATTTCCCCAGTGTCACCATTACAGGTACAGTAGTTGAGACACCCCTCTTCTTCCCAGAAGTTCTGTCCATTCTGGTAGTATTGATCATTATAATAGCAGCCACAGTCACTAGGTTTAAGACACTGGTTGCCACTGAAGACGAATCCATCATTACACTGACATCCTTCTTGGCATGGCTGTGTGCATGAGAGAGGGAAGGAGAGCCTAGGGCAAGTAACTGGGCAGGAGGTTCCACAGAGTTCATAGTGGCTGTTTGGTGGACAGCTTAGACCTGAGTGGGCATATCAAGCATGATAAAATAATATAAAAATCGTTTGCATTCAGGAGGAACCTTGGATATGACATACTTTATATTACAAACCTGGGTTCTGTTGCTACTGTGTTTCCAAAACATACAGTTACCTTGCATTCAAGAGAATGCAGAAAAATATCTGGAACCTTACCGCAGTCAGTGTAGTTCCTCCAGTCTTCAATGGGAAACACATTCTGTTGACACAGCAAGGCGTAGTTGTGTAGGGTTTCACAAAGAATGGCATGGTCACCCCCAGATGTAGACATGGCAACTCCGCATTCTTTGATCCTTTCTCTTGGGTCCAGAAAGCAGGCACCAAAAGGCCCATCATACAAAGACATGATGCCACAGTATCTCTCTGACAGATACTGGCTAACATCTGCTGTGATGTTTGTAAAAATTATGTTCTCCCTACACTGTGCAACCAAGAGCCCAAAACGCCAGCTGTCCCCAAATTCTTGAGTGCTGTTGGCAAAGTAGCCACCCGCAGTCATCAGCTCATCCTCTATGTTCTGGTTGCTGTTCCCGCACAGTCCTTGAATGACTCCATTAAAATTGCTTGGGATGGTCACTCGTATCAGCCATGGCCGGTGAGTTTGTATAAACACACCAAAACCGCTCTCCAATACGATGGTCGTGATGCTGCTGTGGTACACACTGATTTTTCCAGGCTCTCCATAGAAAGGAAGCCCAACTGTCTTTCCATTCACCTGAGTACATTCAGGGAATAAATGCATAACATTAGACCTAATATGAACCTTGACCGTAGTCCTTTTGATTACCCCCAATAATTTCATAAACAGTGTTCAATGTACAGTACTTTCTTCGCATTTATCACTTGAAAAATGCTACATAGCAATGAGAATCAATTCACATAAGAGAATAACTGGCAGCCTACCTGTACTGTACTGATGTCTCCCACTGTAACAGAAACATCAGTGCCATTGGATTCAAATTTCAGAATATTAGTGAAACCGTCTCCCTGTGGACCATTAGGAACCTTCTGAGTCGATATCATAAAATTTTGCATGTCTGTCCCACTGGCAATTGTGGACAGTACCAGTCCACAGGCTCCTTCATACTGGAAACCTAAACCATCAAACGTGCGGTACGTATATACTCCCACTGAGCACATTTTATGGCCTTGAGGATGACAACCTCTCTGTCCATCCTGAACTGAACACATTTCCTGTGGGCCGCAGAAGTGCTCTAAACAGGTCATTCCACTGCCATTACAGATGCACAGCTCTCCGCAATCTTATCCTAGTAGGACAGTCTCTCCCATACTGTAGTATTGTTCCTGAAACATGCACCCACACTGCTGGACAGGCACACACTTCCCAACAGCTAGAACATACCCTTCATCACAAGTGCAGTCCTCTATGGGGGCTAATGTGCAGTTCTTTGGAGATAGTGGGTCAAAGCATGTGGCTGGACATGCGGTGGCCTGAGAGTCAAAGTGGCTGTTAGGAGGAAAAACCACATCTTGACAGCTGTATTTGAAAGAAGCTGATTGGCACATTTGGTTGAAGGAGCAGGAGGTGGCCTCACATTAGACCCCAGAGGTTGTGCAGGTGCACCTCTCCAAACAGCTGCTGTCATTCCAGAAGGAGGCACCCAGTTGGAGAAATGAACCTGCTGTTTATAATACTTTTATTAGTATTTCATAATTTACAAATTTTATCATGGGTAACATTATTGATTGACTTTATATAATATATCATAATCCATGGAAACTACATTTTAAATTATGTTTTCAAGTTTCAGTTTTTTACCTTCAATTTCACATTCTTGTGACACATCTGTCCGGAATGCCCAGCATCCTAAAGTACCAGTGTTGGTTGTGTTTGATAAGTCTGTAACATTGTCACTGAAGGACTCCGGTATAGTGAAATAATAGACAGAACCATTGGTGTCATAACCAGCCTGCAAAGATGAAGTAAACCACCAAATCTGTTCCAACAATACTCCACAGTACTATTTGCAAATACAGTATTTCCTATGCTGCATGGTAATGTCTGCAGGCTCAGTGTAATCTTTTAATGGACAAAGTGGTGAGGAAAATGGATTGATGGATACATTTCCAGTACCACGATCACTCATAGCTACATAGTCTCATTCTGAGTGTGACTATGTAGCAACCTAATGGATTTAAGGGTCAAAGTCTATTAATGATATAATATGAACTATCATACACATCATTTACTAAATGGCCTTTCTGCACATCATTATCTTGGTCTTTAACGGTCAAACGTAGTCCCTTGCTTTAGGTTGTTGCTGTACAATATGCTGAAATTCTCACCTCCACGTAATCAGGTGGGGCATCAATTCTGCCGTAGTTCATCAGCACAAATGATGTTTGTTCATTTGAGATCAACACCGCCTGAAAAGTTGCCTGAAAACAGAGTGGGACATATCTGTCTCAAGCATGGTATTCAGTAGTTGGCAGGTTGTAACTATTGATGGGCAAATACAGCTGTGGGAAAAAAGAGCATTTTTTTTCCAATTGATGGATGCGTGCCTGTGAATAACATATATAATCTATATGAATCGCATTTCATTTTGTATGAGCAAACAGACTCAAGAAAAAAGGGAATAATATATGCACTTAACATGTTTATTGAACATCTTGAAAACGAGTCGGATGCATTCCATCTGCCACAGAAGTGCAATACCATGGACCCATATCAAAAAGCAAGATTTTTTGCTTAGCTGGACAACTTGTCAGATTTAAGGTAACTCAGTTTAAATGGTCTTTATCTTCGTTCACTTACAATTAGTCCAAACTACTGTAAATCCGACAAATAATCCGACTAATCATGAAATCCAAATCTAGCCTGGTTAATTGCCATTGTTAGCAATACCAGTTGATAACACATTACGAGCCATAAATGAGAAGTAGGGCTTAAACAGTATAAAACTACAACTGTCCCTTCTGTTGATAAAGTGCACAGCCATCTTGGATTTAGAACTTTGGATCCTCTGTGCTGCTCCGAGATATTTCTCGGATCTCAGAGAAACGGGAGTGCGCATGTCGTCACTTCCGGCTTCAAGACTCCAGAATCTGACTCGGAATACAAGTTCCGAGGGCAAATGGTATGCACCAAAACTGCCCACAATGGGACATTTTAGGGATTTTGAGTCATTCTGCAATGCAGATGGGTTAAAAATTTAATCAGATTAATCATGATGATGGATTAATCCGTGTTAACCCGTTAACTTTTAATTAAAAAGTTGTTTCTGCCCTCCACCTGGCTGGTTTTTGGTCATGCCAGTATCTCTTGCTTCACTTTATTCTTGTGTACTGTAGTCTTAGAAATTTTTATCCTGGATGGAGCCTACCTTTCACTATAGAACCAGGATTAAACCATAATTTAAAAATGCAGTTTTTTTTTTTTAAATAAATCTGTCTCAATTTTTTCCAGAGCTGTATATTTATTTTCTCTTCTGTCACCTTTAATCATTACAGCTAAATCATAAGTTTATATGAAATTATCAAGCAGTAAGAAAACTGCAAATGTAAATGATTGTATTCAGAGAGTCCAAATGTAATGTTTCAGAGAGCCCAAATTTAATTAATGATACAATTAGTTATACATCCATCCATCAGCTTCCGCTTATCTGAGGTCGGATCGCGGGGGCAGCAGTCTCAGCAGGGAACCCCAGACTTCCCTCTCCCCGGCCATTTCCTCCAGCTCCTCTGGGGGAATCCCGAGGCGTTCCCAGGCCAGCTGAGAGACATTGTCCCTCCAGCGTGTTCTGGGTCTTCCCCGGGGCCTCCTCCCAGTGGGACATGCCCGGAACACCTCACCAGGGAGGTGTCCAGGAGGCATCCTAAGCAGATGCCCGAGCCACCTCATCTGGCTCCTCTCAATGAGGAGGAGCAGCGGGTCTACTCTGAGTCCCCCCCAAATGACCGAGCTCCTCACCCTATCTCTAAGGGAGAGCCCAGCCACCCTGCAGAGAAAACTCATTCCAGCCGCTTCACACTTGGCTGCAAACTGCTCCAGTGCCGAAGGTCATGGTCTGATGAGGCCAACAGAACCACATCATCTGCAAAAAGCAGACACCTAATCCTTAAACCGGACACCCTCAACGCCCTGGCTGCGCCTATAAATTCTGTCCATAAAGGTTATGAATAGAATTAGTGATAAAGGGCAGCCCTGACGAAGTCCAACTCTCACCAGGAACGAGTCCGACTTACTGCCGGCAATGCGGACCAAGCTCTGACACCGGTTGTACAGGGACCGAACATCCCTTATAAGGCAGCCCGGCACCCCATACTCCTGGAGCACTCCCCACAGGATTCCCCGAGGGACGCGGTCGAATGCCTTCTCCAAGTCCACAGAGCAGATGTAGACTGGTTGGGAAAACTCCCACGTACCCTCCAGGACCCTGCTGAGAGTATAGAGCTGGTCCACTGTTCCACGGCCAGGACGTAAACCACACTGCTCCTCCTGAATCTGAGGTTCGACTATCCGACGGACCCTCCCCTCCAGCACCCCCGAATAGACCTTACCAGGGAGGCTGAGGAGTATGATTCCCCTATAGTTGGAACATACCTTCCGGTCCCCTATCTTGAAGAGGGGGACCACCACCCCGGTCTGCCAATCCAGAGGCACCGCTCCCAATGTCCCCGCGATGCTGCAGATGAATGTCAACCAAGACAGCCCTGCAACATCCAGAGCCTTGAGGAACTCCGGGCGGATCTCATCCACCCCCGGGACCCGACTACCAAGGAGCTTTTTAACCACCTCCGTGACCTCTGCCCCAGAGATAGGCGAGTCCACCCCCAAGTCCCCAGACTTTGCTTCCTCATTGGAAGGTGTGTCGTGGGATTGAGGAGGTCTTCGAAGTATTTATTCCACCGACCCACAACATCCCAAGCTGAGGTCAGCAGTGCACCATCCCCACTATAAACAGTGTTGATGCTGCACTGCTTTCCTGCCCCGAGACAACGGATGGTGGACCAGAATCTCCTCGAAGCCACCCGGAAGTCGTTCTCCATGGCCTCGCCAAACTCCTCCCATATCCGAGTTTTTGCCTCAGTGACCGCTGAAGCCGCATTCCGCTTGGCCCGTCGGTACTCATCAGCTGCTAAGTGCACATATGGACACCCTTATGCTTGAACATGGTGTTCATTATGGACAATCCATGACGAGCACAGAAGTCCAATAACAAAACACCGCTTGGGTTCAGATTGGGGCGGCCGTTCCTCCCAATCATGCCCCTCCAGGTCTCACTGTCATTGCCCACATAAGCATTGAAGTCCCCCAACAGAACAAGAGAGTCCCCAGGAGGAGTGCTCTCCAACACCCCCTCCAGGGACTCCAAAAAGGGTGGGGATTCTGAACTGCTGTTTGGCGCATAAGCACAAACAACAGTCAGGACCCAAAGGCGAAGGAAGGCTACCCTCTCCAACATACAGGCGCCCAGCCAGAGGGCAATAAGTATGCCCACCCCTGCTCGGCGCCTCTCCCCGTGAGCAACTCCAACCCCCTTCGAGGAGACTGGTTCCAGAGCCCAGGACATGTGTAGAGGTGAGCCCGACCACATCTAATCGGAACTTCACAGCCTCGCGCACCAGCTCAGGCTACTTCCCCACCAGAGAGGTGACATTCCATGTCCCTGGAGCTAGTTTCTGCAGCCGAGGATCGGATCGCCGAGGTCCCCGCCTTCGGCCACTGCCAAACTCACACTGCACCTGACCCCTATGGCCCCTCCTACAGGTGGTGAGGCCATTGAAGGGGGGACCCACATGCCTTGTTCGGGCTGTGCCCGACCAGGCCCCATGGCTGTAGGTCTGGCCACCAGGCGCTCGCCATCAAGCCCCACCCCCAGGCCTGGCTCCGAGGGGGGGGGGGGCGGTGACCCGCGACCGGGCAAGGGAAACTGTGAATCTCTGTTTGTGTTCATCATAAGGGTCTGACGAGCTGCCCTTTGTCTGGTTCCTCACACAGGACCAGTTTGCCTTGGGTAACCCTACCAGGGGCATAAAACCCCAGGCAACTTAGCTCCTGGGATCATTGGAACATGCACACCCCTCCACCACGATAAGGTGTCAGTTCCAGGAGAGATTAGCTATACAATATTAGATATTTACCGTTCCTGTTGACGTATTGACGTATGTAACATTGTACCATGTGACAATAAAAGCCCAAGTAGCATTGAAGGGCACATCAGGGAAGTACTGGTTGATGTCTTGTGTTGTTTTGTTTAGAATGTCCCCACTGGTCACTCCACGGTATGACACAAAGCTGTCAAATGTGGTTTAGAAATATGCACAGAAAGGAGCAATCATATCTCTCTTGACTGGGAAGCGGCACGGCATGTAACCAATCCAAGGAGAATCAAATGTTAGGGCACCGTTGACATTTACCTGAAGAAAAAAAAAAATATTACAACTCTGTTTCCAAAAAAGTTGGGATGCTATGTAATACAAAAATAAAAATAGGATGCATTTTTTTGTTTGGTAAACACTTTTGTCCTATATACAGTGAGGCACACATTGCAAGATGTTATAGAACCAACTTAATGTGCTGGTTTTGCATTTGAACTTTTCTTACTTTTTGTTTTGTTTGTGGTCAGTCTTGTTAAAGCTAACAGGATTGCACAGAGCAACCAGCCAGCAGCCTTACCCCCTGCAGTTCAGATTTGGCAATCCACCAGAAGCTAAACAGGTTTTGGTATGGCCAATTCTTCGATGGCAGACAAACTAGGAAAGCTGTTGGAAGAAGTGTTGGTGTGGTCTATGTGGGTTCCAGTACAATCACGGGAACACTGTGCAGTAAAACTCGTGCTGTCCATTGGATGAGATGTGAGGTTGTGACTCTTTGAGGTCATTAAAGGTACCCCAAAACCCTGGCTAAAATTGCCCACTTTGGCCCTATCAGTCTGGCCTCCAAAATATCCCCTATATCTAACTGATGCATTTTCTCCTGCCCCTTAGCTACTGTGTGGTGAGTGTACTGGTGCAGAATGGCTGCAGGTCAGTGCTACACAGTGGCAGTGATCGAAGAGGCTCCATATACATCCATTAATTTTGTGAAGTGCTTTAGGTGTTTAAAGAGCGCTAATAAATGTAACCTTCAATTCAACTTTCAAAAATAAGAGCTCAGTATGATGTGAAGAAAAGCATGCATCAACCCATTGTTCTGGAGATGAAAGGTACTCTTACCTGGTGCTACGCAAGGGCACCTAAAAAAGTGACAACTGGTTCTGTGATAATTACTGAATTTGTTAACTTACAAATGTCCTGTTGTATCCATTTTCAAAGAACTGGAATGTCCCAGGTAAAGGAATCTCAGGTGAGTTCCCATTGTCTGTGAGATCCATGAATGTATCTCCGTAACGGTACCCATATGGATAGAAGTGTTCTGGAAATAGTTTTGGAAAATGTGAGCAGTTTGATGCCTATATATTTTATGTTTATAAAAATATAACATTTATATTAATTCTTAACTCCCACAATGCTTTAATTATTGCTGTACTTCCTTATTCCTTCCTCTTTCCTTTTGGTAACAATCATGATCTGTCCTGTTGTGCTCCAGTTTGGCCAGCAGAGGTCTCTGCAGACCATTCTATTTCCTTCCCATAATCTAATTACTTACACCTGTCTCATATTAGCCCTCATTACCCTGTTATCAGCACGCATATAATGTTCAAGGTAACAGAGACATTTAGCCACTGACTATTAAATGTCACCGGTATAATTTATCATCAGATTATGACTTAATCAAAATAAACAATTTTTTACATTGCACCTTTAGGACCACAAATACACAAACTGTATGCTAAATCATTATATTACAATATCCGAAATCCTGTATATCCCATATCACATTTCACAAGATGTAAATGATCATCCCATTCTGGGTTATGCTCTGCCTGGTGCCTCTGGAATAGGCTCTGGATCCCCCAACCCTGAATAAAGCAACCAGGTACAGGAAATGGATAGATGGCTATATAATCATATAAATATCTCTTTCATCTCTCTCTCTCTCTTTCTCTCTGTCTCTCCTCCTCCTCCTCTGTTTTGGTCCCCAAATCTGCTTTGGTAATACTGTTTCTCATAACCATGTCAATGGGTGCATTCACTCTATAGGAACCAGAAACCACTTCCGGAACCCTTTTTTAGTACCTGCTCCAGACTAGCTACTTTTCATTCAAGCATAAATTCCTGGGGAGGTGCTGACAGCAATATTTTGCTGATTGTTTGACCAAAAGCCCTGGCATTAAAAATCTGAAAGTTACCCAGAAGAGCAGTGAAAATAGTTTTAATTGCCAGAGCAAAAATGGAGCAGAACTATTTTTATACCTCGGTTACATTTAAAGAATACATTTTTTGCATGCGTCTCCATATTTATGCATAGGAAAATTTGATTGATCACCAATGCACTTTTGTCTAATAATGCCAGTGTGTCAGTGAAATTTCCCAGGGCTTATTAGTGAAACACTGTTATCATTGGTTTTTTTATTCTGTGAAACCGAAAGATCGATCTGCTGGCTAGATTTAATAATAAAAACAATTTACATTGTGAAAGCCAAGCAGGAAAGTAGTTAGGAGCTACAAAAGGTTCCAGTTCAGACAGCCCAAGGAACTTACAACCAGGGGCCCAATTCTGGAACTTCAATGTGAAAGCCCCTAACTCAGCCAGCATATTTGAACTGAATAGAATACCCACTAAGGACGTTCTATCTATTGAAAAGATCATGGGCTAAGTCAAGTTTGCCTGGGCCTTTTTCTTTTTGAGAATCATAAGTTATTGTCAACATGCATGTAAGGTTCAAGGAAACAGAGGCATTTAATCATTGACTAGTATAATTTATCATCAGATCATTTAATCAAAATAAATAATTTCTCACATTTTACCTTCAAGACTACAAACACAAATTATATGCTACATCATTATATTACAATATCCGAAATCCTGGATGATATCCCATTTCACAAGATCTAAAAGATCAACCCATTCCGGCTTTACTCCCTGCCTTATGCCTCTAGCCTCCAGAAGGGGCTCCAGACCCCTGTTACCCCGAACAGAATAAGCAGGTACAGGAGATGGATAAATGCAAATATAGTTATGTAAATATCTCTTTTAAGTCTCTCTCTGTCACACACAAACACACACACACACAAATACCATATTCTTCAGCGGATCCTATCTCAGCTGACTGCAGAAGCTCTTGATCAAAACCACTGCTTTCACTGGCTTGGCTGATTGTGTTCACTGGACAAAGCAAATTTATGTAAATATTAAGTTTATATCCATGACAAAAGAGAAAACATAATTTAAATTTTCTTGCCATGTTTAGCATATTACTATATTTAATAGCATATGGCTACATTTTTCAAGTTTAGCCTGAAAATCAACCTTAAAATAGATGTTGGTTGAAATGAAGCATTTTTCAGTTACTCACTGATAATTAGTTATTATGGTTAATGCGGAATATAAATATCAGTATCATTTTGAAAATAGCTACACAAACAATTTCACAACCCATTAAAATTACCTTGCTACCTTATAATATTATTGCATTTTTTATTTTGGTGTTTTTAACCTCTGTGGTGTAATCCTGCATGGTGAGAGCTATCCCTTGGCACAGCAATTTGCCTCAAAAAAGTCTTGTTTTGTTGATGTAAATATGTCTTTTAAGTCTCTCTCTGTCACACACAAACACACACACACAAATACCATATTCTTCAGTGGATCCTATCTCAGCTGACTGCAGCAGCTCATCATCAACACCACTGCTTGCACTGGCTCGGCTGTTTGTGGTCACTGGACAAAACAAATTTATGTAAATCACCTTGCTGGACAGTGATCTCAACACCTGCTAAAACAAAGATGACAATTTAAGTAATCGCTAAATGATTAATATTATTTAAACAGCACTGTGATTTTATGTAACAAGGAAATTTATGCAAACAAGTAATAGAAGCCCTGCAAAATGCCTAAAACATGTGGTCATTAATGACATCCTTTGTCCTTACAGTCAAGCTTGTTGGCATCATTATCAATGGTGTACATTACATAAACAAGCTAAACTACAGCCAACAGGATGACAATAATTATGATGATTATAGCAATGACAGAAATGGGAAATGAAGACCAGAGGAAGAACTCACAGAGAAGCATCAATTTCAGAAGAAACAGGTTCCAAAAACAACCCATGGCTAAGGATTCCGATTCTACAAGAAATGCACAGAACATGCATCTCTGATGAAACTGAAATACATATTCACAACTTATAATGGCCATTTTCAACCAGGGTGGGGTGCAATAATATTACTGCAACCAGGAACATTATGAGACCTTAAATGTCTGATTTTGTTTTTCGTGGTTTATACATGATTTGGTTGCATAACACAATACAATATATTAATATTAGGGTTATTTAATATTTTAGTGTATGTGCATACTATATCTTTACTACTAAATATTATTTTTGATAAAATAATAAAAGTTAAAAGAAAGAAAAAGAACAGTATGAACTTGGGTACAATGCGCATCTTTGTCTTGGCAACTAGCCTGATGCATGTGTTTGCTGTCTCTGTACCTCGTTAGGGTACATAAATTTTTCTAAATTTTTCAGCATGGCATGAAGCTGCTTCACCAAAAGGTGGATTTTTTCGAACCCTTTTTACAAATCTTTACAAGAGGGCCCTGTATTTTCAAAAACCTTAAAAATCTTGATACATCTACGTAATGATGATAAAATGCTTATTTATTCAAGTACAAAACAGAATTCTTCTAAAACAGTAATATTTCATCTTAATTTTGCAAATATAAATATAGCAACACTTTTAGTTTATGGTATATGTTTAAGGGTACTTTCATATTTTGTGATTGTGTTAAAAGTTATTTTAAAAATTAATTGTTTACATTGTCTAATTAACATGATAAACCATGCTATATAGCATCCCAGATTATAACACAAACCATCTGCTTACCTGTTTATAACCCTGGATGTAAATCCTGCCAAACTGCAGGACTGACATATATACAGCTAAATGTAGGGTGAGCCGTGTGGGAAGGTGTAATCTGCATCACAATAATCTGCATGAAAGGGCCTTATTTCCTTTTTAAAAGGTTCATAAAGGTCATTCTTTTGTTCATATACAAACTATCCTACATTTTTTCACATTAAACAGTAGTCTTCATGCACTCTTAGCATATGCACACTCCCATGTTACATACCAAATCTTTTTATCCTTTTTGTCTTTATATTTGTATTATACAAATATTGAGTTTGACTTGCGTTCTTTGCCCTATTCTATTCTATTTTGTATAATATTGCATTCTTTATTTTGGTGTTTTTAACCTTTGTTCTGTGCATGATGAGAGCAATGCCTTGGCACAGAAATTTTCCTCATGAAAAACAAAGTCTTATGTTAACCTTATCATATCTTGAGTAACTTTGACTAGGAGAAAAAAGGCTTAAAAACTTATTAAAAACTTATTGTTAATTTAACAGTGAAACAATAGTTTTAAAATTTTTCATAGCAAATTTAATCAAGAAAATATTAAGGCGGAATGAATAACAAGCTTACAATAAACAAGAAATCCCTGTGAATTTTAATCAAATGTCCTAGTAATGCAAACACACACAAAATAAGTAAGCATTTGCCATGTTGCAACATGAAATTGCCACAAATTTTAACCTTTATACAATCAATGAATGCATACTTTTCATTCCAATTATGTACTTTCATGCATATATATATAACAATTCTGCAGAGAAACTACTCACTGGCAGTACAAGTTTTTCAATAGTGATAAATCCATGGAATTGTTTTTGGTTTTTTTTTGAGGGAGTGACTCTAATAAAAAATGTTCAGAATTTAACAGCCTGAAAAACAGGTATGTACAAAATACGTATAAAATATTTTTACCTACTTTCAAAATGTAATTCTACTACTTTTTACAATTTCTATCTTTGAGCGAAGTTTTACTTTACCTTTTGTTGTCATTACTGGGCCCAGAGAAGATATTACTTGAGACCCATTCCTATTGTGGACTTTTACTCTGAGAACCATGATATACTGTAGGGATGTACAGATTAGTTAAAAAATATGGATTCCTTCTTTGGTTTATTCCTATTCTCTTACATATGGTTCATTTTAGATAATCGCATTAAGATTTAGTTAGTTTCTCTGTCTTTCCTTTTCCTTGTTTTGTATTGTTTTCTTGTAATGATGTTGTAATGTATCACAAGCACTCCCATGTAAATCACCTTAGGGTAAATTCAAAGTCAAAAGTGAACTTTATTGTCATCTCTCCATATACAAGTATATATAAAAATGAGATGGCGAAGCTCAGAATCCACAATATTTATATATATAATTGAATGTAAGTAGACACAGTAGTCAAGAGATACTGAGAACAGTTCCAAATGAGAAGATTGCAAATGATCTGAGAAGTATTTTAAGTATTTAAATTGAATGGATTTGAAGATAATCTGATGCATTGTTTTCTTCTTTTGTTCTTGTTCATTGATCTTTTCTTAATACTTATTTAAGCTCCTGCCCAAGAACTTTCTACTCCGGGGATCCTGTTCATAAACTATAGTGAATGGAACATGAAATGATAGCAATTACAGTTTTTAAGGTAATAAGTAATTCTGTGGTGGCGATTTGGAAGTTTGTTTTATGATAATAAAGACAATCATATGTACCATATACTGTCATATTCATTACTGGAATTTTCAACAACAATGGCATGCAACATATGACTTCTGTCCTACTAAGAATGTGGCACTGGACGCATACCATTACAGGTTCTGCAACTATGAATGCAATGCAACAATGTTACCATGTAACACCATTACTCATGGGTGACCATGAACTCTGGGACTGCATGACCTCCCCATTCAAATAAACAATTCCATTTAAACATGAATAAAAGAAGTTTTAATTTAAAGTTCAATATATTATGATGTGGAAGGTGAAAGGACACAAGGAGAAAAACAGTTAATAGTCTTACACTAATTAAAAATATAAATATAAAGAATAATTAAAAAGGGCATTAAAATGAATTACTTAAACAGAAATTCTGTCTGCAATGTATTTGTTGTATTTTTATGTGCATCGTTAAAGATGTGTACATTTGAACTGTGCTTGTCGTTTTGTATTGGTTGAAAAATGTGGGCCATAAATTCTTTCAAAAAGAGTATGAGAGGATTAAATGGTTTTCTTTTATGAAGGTGGCTGGTCCCACAGGACTCTGTGACCCTGGACTCCTTTTGAACAAGGAGCAGGTCAATCAACAGATAAAGAAAGGTCCAAATACCAGAGGGGATTCAAAGCGTTTATTGTCATATGTACAGAAAAAGTAGTATTTCCCTGTGCAATGAAATTCTTTCTTTGCTGTTC
>JABFEA020000098.1:32497031-32511239 GCA_019775915.2 Cyphomyrus plagiostoma | reverse complement strand
ATTTTAAGATCATCATAAATAATACAGTGACGGAGCAATGTCAATGTTTTGCTTGAGAAGCCACTGTGCTTAAACAACTGTTCTTCTGTTTTACTGTTTTATTGTTTATTGTCATGTACATGTTTAGGTTTTTGTATTGACTGCTACCCTGGCCATGTCTCTCTTGTAAAAGAGATTTTATATCTCAATGGGACTTCCTGGTAAAATAAAGGTAAATAAATAAATAAAGAAATGCTCACAAGACTGGGATGCAGCTCTGGGGTTAACTTAATCTCTTAAAGCTGTCATTTGTCCATCAGTTAGTGGGCATTCTGTGTCAGATACAATAATGCTTGAGTGGTCATCAAAAGGAAATCCACTGTTCTCCCAATCAATATTGGGGATTTCCATACCCTACACATGGATAAGGAAAATTCAATTTTATGCAGTAAGTGACAATACAACCATTTCAAGTACTGCATGTCACCTCGATAAGCTTTGGTCCGTGTCTCGTGTTCTGCACACATGAAACTTCCCTAATTGACAATACTGCACTTTTCTTTCTCCAGCAAGAGATTTTTACTTCTGCTCAAATATCGTATAGGTTTACTTTTCATAACCAAACATATGTACAGAAGATATTCACGCAAGTACTCGTACTCGTTTTCCAAAAAAGTGGTATCGGTGCATCCCTAGCAAAAACACACTGACAAATAACTCCACTACTTCCTCTCCGCCATGATGATTCCTTTTTATGGCAACACTAGATGCATGTGTATGACGTTGTTAACTTGCAATCAATGCACACCTGCTGATGTTACACCATATTTTGAGACCGTCGTTTCATATATTATTGGTAATGAACGCAAGGTACTTGTTCACGTGCACGACCCCTCTGCACATTTCACGTACTGTAATCATTTTAACTTTTTCCATTTAATGCACCGCGATTAATTTTAATTTTTCATGACAGCAGCATTTCCACTTCCTGTTCCATCTTCTTATTTGTATTTCTTAATGTTGTCTCAGGAGCTATGATTGGATACAACTCTTTTCCATGTTCTTGTAAAATCAACATTATTAATTATACAGGTGGCTAAAAGGTGGGTATTTCTGAGCTGTAAAACATATAGCCAATATTTAGACTATTTTCCACGATTACGAGACATACGATTACGATACTTTGGGGAAATTTGTAATGAGTTATCAGTTCCCATCCCTACATCAGTATAGATTATACAGCTGTAAAAAGGCATAAACTCTGAAGCAGCTGATGGTCAATTATGAACAGATCTCTAAGAGAACCTCTTCCAGTCCAATCTTCTACTTACCCTTATAAGTTAGTTTGATTAGCCGATATATTCCCTGACTTTTTACGCAGTTTGTATTTATGGTGGATGACAATAACTATCATTTATACACAAATTTGTGGAGATAGCCAAAACCAAGGTTGAGAGTACACTTACAAGTAGGGTGACCACCGAATCCATGTTAGGAGGACCACTATGAGCTACTTCAGGTTTTATAAACTACTTTAAAACTGACAAGCTCATTATGCTTCGCTATATAGTTTCTTCTTGTGCTTCTTCTTGTGCTTTTACTGGTTTGTTTCCTCGATTAAAAGACTCATCCCACTGTTTCAGATTAATATTAGTGACACATACATAATTACAGGAGAACGAACAGTCTACACACTGCAAAAACTCGGTGCTAAAGTGAAATCCAGCAGGTGTTTTTAATTGGACTGGTTGTTTACAAACCCTGCCGTAGCTCATAGTGTCCCCCCTGACATGGATTAGGTGGACACCCTAACTACCAGCGATCTTACATTTTAGCATTTTTATCATATCGTAATTGCCAATCAATCAGAACGCCGAACCATGGCAGAATAACATATGCTAACAAAACTTTAAAGAACGCTACCTCAATAAAAGCTGCGGCTCGAATTTTGTGTAACGCCTCCAGTATGACCTGTTACTTAATCTTACAAAAACAAAGGGCAAATTATATTGTTAATATACGCACTGAAGCGCTGTCGTTCCCTGCCATTGCTGCCGACCTCTTCTGATGCCGCGCTTTATGTCACGTGATCAATGGCTTGATTGGCAGGATGTACGTTTGAGTTCATACAGATTCGATTGCTTAGCCTTGGTATCCTGGATGTATAACTCGTATTTTTAACATTGTATTTTTTGCCTGTGAATTCGGACCCTCGAATTGGAGCAGCATTGAAATGTTGTCTTTGTATTTTTTAACCTTGTATTTTTGCATGTTCAAATTGGAGCAACATTGAAATGTTGTCTTTGTATTTCTTAACCTCGTATTTTTGCATGTGATTGCATCAAATTTCCAATGCATATTTCCAATGCATAAATATTCAATATTAGAATTTCAGTGGCATATAAAATTCAAATTCTGATGACACAGATTTACTTCCATAGGTGAATCAACCTTCTTGGTTAATAGTTGATCTAAAACCAAACAGGCTGCAGTAAGATGTTGGGACACACCTCTGGAAGGTGACAATTTGAAATCTCCTTCCAGAATATGAATTTTCTTTTCAAGTTCCACTATATTTTCCCTTGCCACTTTCTTTTTAGCTGAGGTGTAACATATAATTACACCTCTTAAATAGGTTTTTGCTGACTCCCATAAGACTGATGGAGTGATTTCGGTATTTGTGGTTTCAGTAAAGAATTTCCACTGTTGTTTGAGAAACAGCAGAAATTTAGGACAGCTGAATAATAGAGGGTTAAGTCGCCACTGTCTGCAGTAGTGATCTCTATATGGAGGACAAACAGTCATTGTAACCGGAGAGTGGTCAGACAGAGTCCTAATCCCAATGGAGCAATCCACTGTTCTATCCAATAACTCTTGCGATTCTTGAAATAAATCGATGCGTGAAAATGTTTGATGAGGCTGAGAGTAAAAAGTATAATGTTTCTCCCTCATATGAGCTAACCTCTAAACATCAAACAATTCCAGATCCTTGCAAAATTCTGAAAGCCTAAGACTTTTCCTTTGCCTAACTCTTCTTGCAGGGGACTGATCTATAGATGTTTCTAGAATGCAGTTAAAATCCCCTGCCAAGAGTATGCGAGAGCATGAAAATAAAGAAATGTCAGCCAACTAAAAAATTGAGGCGCCATATACTGTAGGAGCATAGATACAACCAATCAAAACATGCTCCCCATACAAGAAGCCTGAGAGCAGTATGTAACGACCATCATTATCTGTAACTGATTTTTTTAATTTAAAAGAAAGATGTTTATGAAAAAGTATTGCAACTCCCTTACTATTAGACTTATAAGAATAGAAAAAAACCTGGCCAACCCAGTTTCTCCACAACTTCATGTGCTCTGTATCAGAGAGGTGGGTTTCTTGCAACAATGCAATTTGACATTTCTCCTTCTGAAAAAGGGAAAGAAGCTTTTGCCTTTTAATGACATGGTTAATACCTTTTACATTAAGGCTAATACATTTAAGATCACTCATAATCAAACTGCACCACTATATTGAAATAGTCTTAATAATATAGAATTCCAATCATGAAAGGGTTTTGTGTTATTAGAGCAGTAAAGAATGGTCAAAGTAACAACGAAACACCCAAAACAGAACCATACCCACCCCTTTACCAAAAACAAAGTTTGACAAACGCCTCCCACCCCCACAATAAAACTCAAATATGAATGTGTGGAGAACGTGAAAAAAAGTAGCCACACCACATCGAAAGATGGAGTAAAACTTTATATATTCCACGCCGCTCCCATCACGCTAAATCTTGTATAATAGTATGTAAGTGGCTATGACATATAAACTCTAACCGGGCACAATTACTCAGCACCAAATCAGCACAGAGCAGGTACAGAATCAGGAACAAAGTCTATAAATGAACTGTGAAATGTCTTTAAAGTACCTGTCTGTCCACATATTTACCTATTGTGTAAAAAGGGACGCTGCACTCCTCCCCTCCATTCGTGTAAGCAGAACAATATTAGAGCAACCCGCTCAAAAATGGCTGCGCATCTTTTGCAGAGTGGAAGGAGTAGTCTGATCTGTTAAAGTTAAAACAGAGGTTGGCAGGGTATCACATCACGAAACGCATTCCTCTTTGAATGAGCTGACCGCAGACGTCGTTGTATGCCCATCTCGTCTCTCTGACCTTGACAGATAGATGTTGTGTGATAAAAATGTCACTGCCCTCATTTGTGTGACGGCCCTTCTTCTTAGCAGCTGCCAGTATTTTAGTCTTGTCCGAGTAGTTATGCCGCTTGATCCACACAGGGCGTGTGTGGTTGGGTTTGAGCAGACCGAGTGTTCTATGCGCCCGGTCAATTTTAACTGTGTCATGTTTGGTCTCAATTCCCAGCAGCTTCTGCAACCAAGTCTGGAAAAGCTCAACAGGTGTCCTATGCCCTCTCCGAGAGGGACTGTACAGTTTTTTCCAGCACCACAATCTCGTTATGAAGTTCCGCTACTTTGTCTTCAGTCTGGAAGACGTGACTCACCGCTTCTGTGATACGTTTCGTATTGTCCAGGAAGGCACTTAAATTATCAGTTACAACCTGTGCAAGGCTGGACTGTTCGGCTAGGGGACCGCCATCTTTGTTAACTTGATTAGTGGTCGCTTGGCCTTTTGTCGTCGTGCAGCCCCGTCGAGTTTCTAGTTGGGAGGCACCTAGACCGGTTCTTGACATGGTTAAGAGTTTAATTCCGTGAATTACAATGAGATAGCCACACCATTCAGCGTAGAAAGGTGAAAATGGCGCGATGTTCGCGGGAGCTCAGCGAGACTGTGCCAATTAGGTCAAAGGCATTACGTGACTCCCCACACTAGTGAGGTCTAAACACCCTCACTAGTGCAACTAGAGGGCATTTTGGCCTTTACTAGTGTCACTAGTGGACATTTTGGCCTTTACTTCACTACCCTGTCAGCACAAGTACGTAGGCAATACGTTGCATAAACGGCGGATGGTCACAATTGGATCGCGTTCCATTAAGAAGCATCACGTTTTATTCGTGAAAATGTCAGATTGTTGCAGTGTTGAAAAGCGTTGGTCGTCTAAACATCGAATCGTCACTTTTAAGTCGAAGGTCGCTTTTTGGTAGGGAAAACTACACATCACGTCGGATCTTGTTTAGAAAAGGCAGTTTGTTTTATTACTATAATAATATTATTGATTGTATGATTTGTCATATTAGGGTAAGGTATGATTTACATAGGTGTTTTATATACTGGACATTGTTAAATGTTATTATCGATGTTTATTTGATATCCTGTTTATATGACAGTATTTTAAATAAGAGTGCGCACTTGTTTGGGGATCTATTGAGAGATGTCCCACTGTAGGTGAAGACTTGGCAATGTCAGATGGCTATACATGCAACTGTGTGTATTTAGGGAGACAATGGTCTGCTTCTGCAGTTGTAGTCCATCGTGTTTTTGCTGAAAGTACTCCAGTGGTTTTCCAATAAGTTCTTGGGTGCTTTGTTTAGTTTTGATGGTTTTAGAGCCTCCTTTGAAAGTGTTAATCCACAATACACACACTGTGCCTTGGTCATCCAGGGCTGGCTTAAAGCAATGCATTTTGGTCCTGACGCAATGCATCACGGTTAGATTTAAGTGGTGCTGGCGGCCCTATACGAACCAATAGCCAGTCTCGATTTTAAATTCGCGGGCCAATCTGTAGCGTCCGTGGCTCTTCAGTGGTTCAGAAACGTGGTTTTAAAAGATCATTTGTTCCCTGTTAAATCAGCTTTAAACAAGACTAGAAAAAAAGAAGTCTATCACATCGCGTACGCTTGGTTGGAAAGATAAGTTGAAAATCATTTCTTTTTTAAATAGTTTCAGTTTTTTTTTTATTGTTACAAACTTTTTAATCGATACTTTTAACCATTTTAACATCTATGGCTATGCTAACATTACCATGCTCAACCTTTTGTGTTATGTGTTTGTATTTTACTATTAATTTGAGTTGTATTACTATGGCGTAAGATCACTCTCAAAATACATGTGCATACTGAAAATGATCACAATTGTGCTTTTCAATTTTCAATATAATACAAGATAGTAATTGGGAACGCAGAGTATTTTTTAACTGTCTTGTTCTTCCAGATATTCTTTCGAGAATTTCGTTTCCCACAAGTCAACATGTACTAAGTCAATGGTCATGTAAATTGAAAACAAATCTACATCTGTCTTGATGTATGTCTAAATATTTAATGCTGTATTCTCTATTGTTGACCTCACTGTTTTTTAGAGTCTGCATTACGAAACCCACTGGTGTCTAGTCCAAATGAGGCTGAAGCTGAAACAACCATCAAAGAGTCGCTCGTGACAGGCTGACCAGGCGTGTCCGTTCTTTTCTTTCAGTATTTTTATTTTTCTGTATTTTTTAATTTTTGTAACGTGCATTTTATATTTTATGTGTGCATTTAATGTTTTTTTAAATAAAAACTCCATTGTAATTTTTACTCCACTGTAACGAACACCATTGTAATTTTTGTATATATTATAAATATATCAGTATCTATACGTGTTCAACACTAAAGCAAACGTTGAAATAATTATTGGCAATCGTAGGATAATAAGAGTGTCGGGGAATTTCGCCTAGACGTCGCGTTTTCGTCGCTGTTGAAACGGAATCGCCTGGACTGATCCGAGCTGTTACGGAGGCGCTACGTAGTATCAATGTGCAAACGACTTAAATGTTACTAAATACCGACCTTAAAAACACGTATCAGCGACGTAGTGCCGACGTATTGTGCTGACTGCAATTCTCCCCCATTATATAACCTTGGCAAGTATAATGTGTTTTTGCTGATAAGTCTTTCCTTCTTTACTTTCTTTGATTCAATATTCCTTGTTTCAGGGGTTGGTGTTATGTTCGCCTTAGTAACTTAGATATCACGTTTGCTAACGCCTATATATGTTCAATTTGTAAGAGAAAAAACAAACTTCTGCCTCTTCTAAAAAGCCTCGTCTCTTGAGGCTGACGTACGGTCTTTGCTAAGTGTTTCCTTTGAATGCTACAGGGTGCTGTCGCCTGCAACCCTCCTTTTCTTGGTCGAGAGGGGGCGACGTTTACTAGTTTTTGCCTGAGTGGCCCTACTCCCGGTGACAGAAGAATAGGACGACCTCGGGGAAAGCATTGCAGCAGCAAATGTCATAGACTATCTTTTTCGTTACAGTGTTAGAGAAGACCGTAGTACTAATCGTACTTGTACAAACGGTTGGCTACTTGTAAAATATTTTATCTTCATATATACTTTGGTGTTGATTAAACCGTCACCTTGTGTGTGTTTACATGAAAGATGCGTACATATTCGCAACAAAAATAACTTGCCACACCCTTGATATTTTGCTTCAATTTCTTGTTTACCATTGAGCATCAGAGGGCTATACATTTGAAACAAGGTATCTGTTATAAGTAATGTCAGTATTTTTGTATGGAAAATGTGATCATAATACCGGCATTAAATTCCTGACAGTACATGGTCCTACTCTTTATGAAGGATCGAGGCATAGATGGTTAGTTGATCAAACGGTGGATAAAATGCTGATTTTAAACAAGAGTATTGATTTGGGATTGGACGGTAGGGACATGTCTCTACCAATATTGTGGGAGGACCGAATTCTTACTACCAATATTTTAGCGATCTCCGTTAAAGATCCTCAGAGTAGAATTAACAGTCTAACGTTTTCTTCTACTGACATTTGTTGTGCGAAATCAAGGATGCATCCCGATCCTGTGTTTCATTTGCATCCCCGTTCACCAGATTATTGTCCTCTTTAAAGTTCACAGAGGAGATGAGGGAAGAAAACCAAAAACTATTGAGACCAACCCTAATGTATGACACTGAGTAACGGTTGAGAGCTACTCGAGACGAGAATGCAACGAGTGATTTCCAGTGTAGGATAATTTGTTTGAGCGCATACAGTGAGAATTTCCAATGATTGGCACAACTTTTGCACGTGGCATGATTTCAGTGGCACGGTGCACTATACGCACAGTGACAAGCAAGTCTCATTCACTTTCGCATTCAACATTCAGTTGCAGCAAGTTTTATTTACATAGCTCATGTGTCGACATTTTACGGAAAAGCCCCTATAGGTGGTTCCTTTTTTTCTTTCCACAATATTTATTTAATTCCTGCACTAAACTTGTTTTTTGAGTAAACTAATTTTGACAGATATATCGTGTAGTTGATAGGGTTGCAGTTGTAAAGCGACGCTAAATTAATGTTTTTTTCTTTATTCAATCAAATGTTAAAAATGTTAAAACTTAACATACGCCCTTGATTTTAGGGGTCAGTTTGCTAACTTTGTAGCTTCCTGCCTATAGCCTATAGATACGTGTTGTCTGTGTTAACTTGCTTGTAATGCAGTCCTGAAACCTGCAGAAGGGGCAAGTACTTCGATGATGGATTCCAGATCGGTACAGCAACTTCCCACTTAAAAGACGTAGTTCATAGTGAAATATTTCTTTAACTTTGTTTTTTGAACACTAAACATTTTCTCAACAGAATTTTTTGTTATTCTAATGAAATTGATTTAAAATTCAATTGAAATAATATGCGCAAAACAATTTCCATCACATTTTAGATCGTAACTTTAAGCAGCACAGTATCACTTGCATTTTATTTTATAACCTACTTAATGTGTTGCATTTACTTGCCTATAGCTATGTATGACAAATGGCCGACGTTATATGCCACTTCTACATAAGCACAATGGAACGGTCATTGCTGAACTTGCGATTTGTTTATTCACTCCAGGTATCATTTGTGATGATGCATATACACAGGTAGCGGTAGATGAACTGAGTGCGAGGACAAGGAAGAGAGGGAGAAAGTGGAGGAAGGGTGAGGGAGTGTATTGGGGGGTGGGGTGTTCTACGCAAATCTGGTTCTAGATGCTTTTGCTAGTCTTCATGAAAAAAAAAAAAAAAACTAGTCACCCGGCTGCGTGCAGGCTTGTCCAGCGTGGAGTTTAAGTAAGAGCATTTGTAAAAGGATTGACACACTTATCGGGGAAATTTGAATCAGGAGGCAGAAGTGGATAATTTTTGTTAATGGGAGAATTTCCCGTATTCATATGAGCATGACGTCTCTCAGGTGATTTTGCAGGTTTCTAACCCCGGCGCTGTGCCTGCGTTGGACATGGGACCGTTATCTGGGATTGGGGTAGACTCTAGAGGAGGAATTTACTCTTCCTGAACGACAGATTGTATTTGGTGACATCGAAGGCGGAGGCACGGACTCTGTGAAGCTGGCAGTTGAGAAAATGCGTTCTAGCCGAGGTTTCCTCTTGCTGCTGTTGAATGGGACAACTTGCTTGGTAAGCGCGACCCGGCGAGGGTTATGAAATTCCTGTGGAAAACAAAAATAATTACATGTGACCAAGCCGTAAAGTAATTTAAAGAAACGTAATTGTTTAAGAGACACAACACGTTGCACAGCGGTTTATTTGTTGCACAGTTGCTGTATTTAAATTGCCTATATAACTCATTGTCTCTTTGCACACCGGTTCAGGTAGAGCCTATGGCTTATAGGCAAACCTTTCTAAAACCCATTATTCTACTCCAGTAATATACAGTACGTGCTTTTCATTTTCCACTTATACACCAGCACGTGCAACATTTGTACACGTTATATCGTGTTACTTTAATTGACTTAGTTGGATGGAGCGATGATTGTAGTATTTTTATTGCTCAGTGAATATTCTAGATAGAGTTTTATAATTTTTTGGTTGTTTTGATATTTTCTTTACAGTACATTTCTACAGTACTTTACCTCCCTCCGCACAGAAGGCAAAATAAGACACGTCACTTCGAAAAGCGTGTTGTTAAAATTCAGGTATATGTTAATGTTATTCGTGGTTCATTTGCAACACGCCGGTTCTGGTAGTAAATAGTGCAAATATAAGCTACAGCCTGACGCGCGTAGTTTCAAATTCTCCATTCGCTGCGTAACTGAACGTTAAACTGAAGGTGTTCAGTGTAGCATCGGCTGAATGGCTATATTTTTCGTTGCTAAAACACATATTTTCATTGTTTATTTACGATGAAACTAAATACGTCACTCAGATTAAATAAAGAAGTATTTTTTTATTAAATCACGAGCCAATTTTAATGGCGGCAGAAAATTAATGTAGCCTACTGAATTTGCGTATGAGATGTTCGAATTGCGGTTAATTTAGCCTAAATCTCTTTTAACGTGTTTATATAAATACGTTGTAAACGTCCATTGTTGATCTTCATATGTTTTTTTGTACCTGAATTTGTGAGTAAAAATAACGTATGCTACGCATACACGTCTTCAGTTTCATGCTTACTCCAAACTGAAACAAGATCCATAAGAAAATATTACTTAATGCAAGATGTATTCTCCTCTATTCACGGGTGGTGCTTCCAATAAAGTGTTTCTTTAGAGTATCATTTTACGAGTTAGGATTAAGATGAAACCAGCCTGGATGTGCAGTATCTTTCAGTAATTCTTTAAGCAATTAAGTCGTTATATTACGTGTAATAGTTGAGCATAAAAGGTAACAATTTAATTAGGTATTGAGAATTTCTTCTTTGCCATTATATGTGCAGTTTTCCATGCGCGCAAACAATTGCTAAATACACCGCCGAATTGAAAGATAGGCCTAAATGATAATTCAGTAATCTTAGGAAACTTGTGCATTTCCCCGCAAGCTCCGTGTGGAAACATTTTTTCACAGAAAATCGTATTGTAAAAATGAGAAATCTGTGAGCAATGAAGACAAAGACATGGATTAGTTTCTATATTCATTTTTAACTTTTATGTGATATGACGCTGCACTTAAACTAGCCTTTCATTAAGTATTAGTATTTTGTATATTCTTATATTATAATTATATGGTCAAGAGTCTAAGAAAATGATCCCTTTGTGAATATCTGAAGATTGGACACCGACTTCAACATCTATAGATTACAGTGTGTGTAAGTAAAGTGAAAATGTTAAACCATTTGGAAATCCATGTTGACCTTTATGTGATTTAGACATGAGCTGGAATTGTAATGATGGTTTCCATTAAATCATGTGAATAAAGAAAAGCTGGGGCAACCTGTTGCTAAATCAGTTTAAAATCACTCTTTTTTAGCACATTATACATTTTTAAATGTATATAATTTCCAGTTTAACTTTCAATGAAAATATGTTCTTAGTATGAAATGTATCTTATATGGTTATAGTAATACATTGTATGTACTTGTTTGAAGAGCAGCATTTCCTAAATGTTAGTTGATTATTGAAATATTCACTTGAATCAAATTATTTAATCAAATTTATGAAAATTCTTGATTTTCAATAACTTAATGCATTACTGAGGAATGTAGCTACAGTTTTATTTGTTTATTTTGCTTCATTCTTTAGTCCACTAGCTATGGACTATTGCCTGTACATTATGTAAAATGGATCACATCTTAACAGGTCCTGTCATTAAGCAACACTTTGGCTGATGCCAAATATTTTGCAGTATATCAGAGTTGGGATCTTGTGCATCAGGAGTCCCTATATACTCCACGGGACATTAACTCTAGCCTTCAAACCGGGAAAGAGTACATCATGCCTGTTTTTTCAGGTACATACAACATACCATTTACTGCCATAAAAATTGTTACTTTAAATCAATATTATTTAAAATACTTAGGATTTTATACAGCCTTCGGAAATTATGAAAGTATGAAATGCATGAGTATTTTTGTGTTTTGTCCTTCGAGATTAATCTGCATCTATCATGATTAACAGCTACATAAGTAAATGACTTTAACTAGTGATTAAAAATCTAGAATTTCAATAAACTACTGTAAAAATAACAATCCTGCACAGAGTAGAGAGAATTTCAGGTAGGATGTTACTGATTTACAGAGGAACTTACTATGCAGACATATAGTACCTATGTGCACACACACATTATGGGCAATTTTGAGATATGTTACCTTAACTGCACATCTTTGAACTGGAAGAAGAAAACAGAGGATTGGGACACAAGGAGAATATCTCCACACACAATTTTGTAATTATATCTTTATGGGGACTCTCCATTCATCCCTATGGAGAAAACTCCAGTCCCAACCCTAACCATAACCATATGTAATCAAATAAAATATGAGACCTTTGGCATTCATAGTTTTTTGATTGCATTCACAGATCTTTGTCTGGACCTGCAAAATGGTCCCCACAACAGCAAAAAAAAAAAACAGGTTTTTATTACTTTGTGGGGGATATCTGGTCCCCATAATGTAATAAAAACATAATCCCTCTCTCTCTCTCTCTCTCTCTCTCTCTCTCTCTCTCTCACACACACACACACACACACACACGGCAGAGATTCAAAGCCCCAACCCAGGAGGTGTGAGACAAGAGCACTGAGTCACTCTGCCGCCCCACATCTTTTTGTGCATACTTATATTATAATGCCTCAACTCTCTCATGCAGGTTTGACACCTTCTATTCTTGTGCTCATAGCTGTGTTTTATGTTATTATGCTGTTGAACCAATCTTTGGGCTAAACTCAAGTTGAATTAATACACAATTGGATTCATTCTTTATAATTAAGAATTACGATAGACATATTACTAATCTCTATGGCTCATCTTACCCCTAAAAGAAAAGATTTATGACAGTGAGAGTCACAATGTCAGGGAACAGAGGCCCCTGATTAAATCCTGCAAAATAATGAACCCAATATTTGGTTTATAAGGGCTGCTACCTGTATCCTGAGTCTTTGGACTCCCAGGCTTATTTGCCTGCTGAATATTTGGGACCACGAAATAGCATCGTGTGCGATATTTCGTAGGTAAACTATTACACCTGCTTCCACCATATGTAGTGCAAAAGCTCTTCCCTTCCCATAACAACTGGGCCACCTACTTAACGATTCAAATGATCAGACAAAGGTGAAAGTCTGTGTTGCATATCATAGCCAGGCAGCAGTGACATGCGTACATCCTGGATCCAAGTTGACACAACTGAGGACAGGCTCATTAAGTCAAACCAACATTAGGGCAAACAGAGGCTTTTAAATAGAAATGTTCCGGTTATGTAGAGTAGACAATGGAACGTACCTTAATTGCGGGTGCTGCTGTGACAGACTACAAGTGTTTCGGTTTTTATGTATGACACTTACATGTGTTCCTGTCATTTACTCTCCACCTTTTTGGTACTAAAATACTGTTTTGTTTACAGTTTGATTTGTAATTACTGGCATGTTTGTACTTTCTGTTAAAGGTTCTGAGTAAATCCAGAAATTTAACATGTCTTATCACTTCTTTAGTTGGAACTAGTGTCAATAAATAGTCAGGGACAAAGATAGTCAGGTTCTGCTTTAGGTAGATGTTTGAAAAAGTAAACAAAACACTCCTTTATTGATGAGGTAAATTGAACATCACAGAATACATAAATTGAAAACAGAACAACAAAAATGATATGAAAACAAATAGGACAATCCTGGGCTTCCTCCAGTCTGTCACAGAGTGGTGTCTGCTCTGTTCTCCATTAGAGGGGGCACGTCGACCTCAGCAGTCTAAGAGCAGGCAGTTCACATAGCAGCAGAGGGGCACAGACAGCCTCAGATGATTTGCCCACTCATCCTGCTGCCTGATTTCCATGGAGGTTCAAGGTGACAGTAACAACTGTGGACCTCTGTCTCCTTAGACTGATATGTGCTGTCGGTGACTCATCAAAGTTTGACCAGAGCACCTTGCATGTGAAGAGTCTTAGCCACGGTGCTGTTTGACTATCTCATATTGCTAATCAAGACATGAGTACCGGAAAACCCTGCTCCATATTAATGAGAGGTGATAATTCAGTCATTATGTAAGTGAAGCCTGTAATAACTACAGTAACGGTGCATTCACACCGCACACGGCGAGAGCGTCAAAATTCGCCCTGGCCGCCCTGCCAACGACGCTGTACAGAGATTTTTGGACGCTATGACGTAGATTGAATACTTGTCTTGTCTTTAAAGGGGCCGCAAATCAAACAAGCTTGTTAATCTTATGCAGACTGACCACAAGGAGGGTATAAGTTGACCTCATGAAATATATTGAAATTGATCGATGGAAAGAACTTTTTTGGAGTTACATGTTTTCTTTCAATTAAAAGCCATTTATGTGGTGTGTACTTTTTATGTTCATGGTTAAGTGCTAGTCAATATTTCAATAGTATAGGAGACATTTACTAGTCTTGGTCTTTAATTAA
>JABFEA020000098.1:32476423-32488586 GCA_019775915.2 Cyphomyrus plagiostoma | reverse complement strand
TATACACACACACAGCAGACAAGTGATGCTCCATGCAGTCAAGGTCAAGCACTAGCGATGCTTATGGTTGAGGAAAGGCTTCGAGATGCACATTTGTCAGTAGATACCAGCGGGAAATTCAATGGGACATGGAGATTTTATCACATTCTTAACTGTGGCTAAATTTTGCTGATATATGTGCTGTTATATGTGCTGGCATAGATTAAAATCAATACCATTACCATATATTTTATTCAATAATAAGAAATAAAGGAGAAAAAAGGGCCATTTTCAAGCAAGACAAATTTGAGATTTTTAAATATTGCTGCCTTTCAGGAAGAAGGTTTTTGTAGATTATACCACGCTAGTGTTGGAATTAATTCCATTAAGTTAGACACTTTGTAACTCTTGCATGGATTCAGGTGGAACAAATCTTTTGATAGCCCTTATTCCTGGAAATCCAGTTCACTCTAAATGTTCTCTTTGCACTTGAGGGATTTTTCATGCACCTGCAGAGGGTGTCTGTAATGTTTCACTGCTGCTTGTTCAAAAAAATCTAAATGTTTGCACATATCATTGTGCTCATAAATTTCCACTGTGTCAAGGTGGAAAATAATTGAAGAGTATGAGGGAGTGAGTCTCTTTGGGGTGTGTGTATTTTACAAGGACATGTTTTCAGTAGTGGTTAAGGAACATGATCATAAAGGGCCAGTTTTAAGCCTAAACCTAGACTAGCTTTGAGTTACAATGGTGAATCTCCATTGAAACAGCAATTTAGTCCAAGACCTAGTTTTAATCCTTGTTCGGGAAACCGGCCCAAAGTGTTTTGAGTGTGCCCAGTATTGTGTAATCGTGTCCTGTGGAGCATGTATTTACATGTATGTACAACTTTGAACAAGGGCTATGCAATACGTCTGACTGTACATTGCCTCAGGTAAGAAATGTACATGTAAACAGCTTACAGTGAAATGACAGTGAGTGTAGTACACGGTGTAAGGCACTTCCTCCATTGTTATGTGAAACCAATGCATAAAGTGACTGATAAACAGATATCAATTTATATGATTCAATGAAATTCCAGTGAGGAATGCTGAGGTATAAGTGTGAAGATACACTCCTACAGTGGCGATAGGGAAATAATTCCTCAATACATTAGGAGTGAGGATGATCATTTTGGGGTTCATAATTCATGTATTTAAAGATTGGTCAACATTGCTTCCTTTTTTGTCTTTCCTGAAACCATCAACTCTTTCAAGGGTAAAAAGTAAAAGGAGTATTAAAAATAAGCCTGTGGGCTGAGAGTTTGGAAGTCTGCCAGACTTTGTACTCTGTTGAGCTCAGTTCATTTTAATTATATCCTGAATAGCCGTGGGTGCTGTGAAGGTTAATGAAAAAATACAAGCTACAAAATGATATAAGTTTGCAAATTTTCGCTGTGAAGTTTCAAGTCTAGAACAACAGGAACAAACACAACATCTCATTAGTTTCTATACTTTCTCATGAATTCACATGTTGCACTGCAAACTCAGTGACAAAGATGAAAAAGGCTTAATAATACAATTTTTATACACGATAAGACAGTAAAAGAATTATGAGCCAAGATTACATTTTTTCATCTTGTTTTTGTTTTTCTTTCCACACAGCTGACTCTTGGACAAGAAGACTCTCTGAGGCACAAAAGCGCCCCCAGGGATCAGACAAAGCCTATGGGTGTTGCTGGAGAGCAGAGCCTCTCACCACTGGGCCGCTGGATGCTACAAACCAAGAGTCAGGCAGCTAACAGCACAGAGCTTGAGCTGCCGTATCACTCTCCAGTGCCGTTCTCCAAGCAGGAGTTCTGGGAGATGCTGGGCAGTGACCTGCAGCCTGATTCACTCTCCTCACGGGTTAAGCGCCGGCCAATTGTCAAAACAGGAAAGTTCAAAAAGATGTTTGGGTGGGGTGACTTCTACTCCAATATCAAGACAGTACGGCTGAACCTGCTGATCACTGGCAAGATTGTGGACCACGGAAATGGCACTTTCAGTGTGTACTTCCGCCACAACTCAACAGGCCAGGGCAACATTTCTGTCAGCCTGGTGCCACCAGTTAAGGCTGTGGAGTTTGACCTTGAGCGCCAAAGTGTGGTCTACCCAAAGGACTCCAAGATCTTTAACTGCCGGATTGACTATGAGAAGGTGGACCGGAACAAAAAAACATCACTCTGCAACTACGACCCATCCAAAACCTGTTACCAGGAACAGACACAGAGCCATGTCTCTTGGATCTGTTCAAAGCCCTTTAAAGTCATCTGCATCTACATATCCTTCTACAGTACGGACTACCGCCTTGTCCAGAAGGTCTGTCCTGACTACAACTACCATAATGAGATACCATACCTCCCATCAGGGTAAATCTAAAGGGAGCATACAGGCAGTCAAAGGTGCAAAGTTTCCGAAACTAGATGAAAGAAACTCTAAGAAGGGCTCAGGGAATTGTATTGGAAGGGGGGCTTTTATTTATTGAAATCACAAACTAGAATTTTACTTTAATGATCTATTCATGAAAACCCTTATCCTTCTTAATATATACACATTCATATGTGTGTGTGTGTGTGTGTGTGTGTGTGTGTCTGTGTCTGTGTTTTTTATTTTGAAAAGGCCTGGGGCTGGTTTTCCCTTTCAACAGTTTGTTCTAAGAATGTTCTCAAAATATTCTCATTCCCCAATGGAAAGTGACTAGGCCCCCATGTAAGTGCATCGAGACTGCATCTTACCCACTGCTGCCCTACATTTCAGCTCTGAACTGCAATATCATAGCACACCTCGGCAGAAAGGGCTGTCCTACTCAAGGACTTGGACGGAGGAAACCCTAATGTTATTTTACACATTCCAAAATCCATGTACAGGCCTTAAGAGAGAAACAATAAACGTGTCTGCAGCTGTTCAGTCCATTTAGAATTTAATTTTTCTGCTTCTTCTGGACAACCGGTGATCCAGTTTAGTTTGGAAGAAAATCAAAGTTAGAGATAAAAATGTTCAAGGCTGTGTTATATTGCAAACAAATTACGAGAAACAAAAGTTCCTTTCACTCTGACACAACGTTTTAAAACATTCAGAAGTATCCAGAGTATGAGTTCTAAGCACCTGTGTTCTGTTCTCTCTGTAACAAGATTATTTGACAATATATCTGGTTTATTTATTAAAAAAAAGTTAAATTTGTTATCATAATTTGAGAATGCATATCAAGAAATCTACGTTTGCTTCTTCGCATCATTTCTAGTTAAAATTGTGCTACTTGCTATAATTTTCCCTTAACTGGTGCTCACTGGTGCTTAAATTATGTATTATATATATATATATAGTTTTGATTTTGAATATTTATATATGAAATACTAGTATAAGTTGCAATATAAAAGGCCCTTTATGGTTTTTTCCAGTTACCAAGGAATTTTATCATAAATGAAGGACTTTACTACTACATGGTAATGTGATTTGTGGAAAAAAAATGCGTAATGAATGCTCATCAGAAGTCTGCCACCTATTGGTTTAAATTTTTAAATGTTACAGAATGAAACACTAACTGTTCAGAAGCATAAATAATTCATACAGAAACTCATGTTACCGGGCAGATATCCTATGTAAAATTTTAAAAGCAAAATGTGAAGCAATCAAACTCAAAATAACAACGATGAGAACAAGCATTATTATTAATGAAATGATTATGATTGTTATTATTGTTATTATTTTGATACACCAAAACTGATCATGCTCATTGGCCAGATAGATATGTTTCCACAGGTCATGAAATATCTATTGTATTTTACTCATTTATACACTGTAGTCCACTATGAGCAAGTTTATGGAAACTTAGAAAGGCAGCATGAACTGTGAAATACTCCCTACCAATTTTGAAGGACAAAAATAAGATGCAGCAGGGTTCCCAGGTTGGCACCCAGAAGACTTTCGGATGCTGATGGCAGCAAGGGTGGAGAAGCTTAGGGTGAAAACATGTTTGAGCTCAATATTTAATTCTGAGATGTAAAAATTTGCTATTGATCTGTACCTTGCAATAGGCATTGATCCGGCAAGAAAAGTAATTTATATAACAAAATTTCACAGGTTTAAAAAAAAAAGCCACACTGTTGAAATATTACATTTTTGAAAGGTTAACTATCGTTTTGTACACTTCACTATAGCAAAATATATAACAAACATTTTAAGGACCATCATAAATGTTCTTATTTTTAAAAATCAAATATTATAAAAGGGAAAATGTATTTACACAAATAAATAAAATGTACCTTTCCTTTGTTTAATCAGAGTAATTTAGTCCTTTGCTGTGGAATTAAATTTCCCTCTGACTTTGGACAGTTTCTTCAGGTGCAGAATTTCCCAGTTTGCACCCTGAGCTCCTAGGTGTGTCTTGGCCTGCGTCTGAATCCAGCTCAGTCAGATTTACCTACCTTCCTGCTGCTCCATGTAAGGCTCACCTCATACTATGAGCAGAGAAAAGGCCAACTGTTTTCACCCTGAACCTCCAACAGAAGGTGCCATGGGGCTCTAGTTGATAGTGCGAAAGCTACAGAACAGTGTCCACCCAGACTCACATCAGTAGATCGTTGACTAGTGCCAGGGCTTATTGACATTTCAGATCTAGAAGCCAAAATTCTCCATGAGTCTGTATCTTCTCTCTGATCCATATAAATACTAAACGTATGTTCCCATCAACGTGAAGCTGCCATATTCTTTCAGACCTTTTGGAGGCAGCAGTCTCACTGGCAGGTTGAGAGGGCACATCCCTCGACCGCCACTCTGCTTTGGAAACACCTGAAAGTGACACAGTGATCCCCACAAGAACATCCCCAGGAATACATCCCCACAGTGAAAAAACTCATATGTATTTTGCAAAAGATTGACAGGCTGGAATTGGATATTTATTTTATGGAATTAGACTGCTGAGTAACTGCTGAAAAATTGCCCTTTCTTTATTGCCCCTAATCAGGGGAGACACTGGTGCCCCAGTCAGACTATGCTTTCTATCGCTACAGTCGTGGATACAAGTGTTGCTCACTTCTACAGGCCCCACTATGAACTGGCTTGCCGATATACTTTTCGAAGTGCAGGATTATGCTGTTCAGTTAAAAAGCAATAGAACAATGTATGGTTCCAAATAAAGTTCTATTTAAAATCCACTCTACTTTTCAGTCATCTGTCCATTTTACTCAAGCCTTTTCTTGTAGAGTGCATGTGGTACAATTAAGATGATATTCTTAGGATGAGAGTAACATACATCTGGTGCTTTTTGCTTTACCTGGGTCTTTATACCATTGATTTCATCCCTATTATTTATATAGCTTGATCAATAAAAACAGTCTTCATTTATTTCAGGAGCAGACATTTTAAAAATGATGAACACCATAATGATATCAGGCTTAATTTTATTGATGAAAATGTTGAAAATATAGCCTAATGAAGGTTTTTTGTGTGATGATAACTAAAACAAAAGCATGACTAAAATATGTGTAAATGATGATGACAAAATCAAACATTTGCCTGAGGAATACAAACAAAATAAAAAGAAATTGCAGATTGCATCACCACTGCATCCTTTTTTGATAAAAATGCAGATTTTAATTGTAATTGTAGTTTCGCTGGCAGAAGGCCATGCTGCGCAGCAGGTTGCTTCCAGGTTCAAAATTTCTAAGACAACAGCACATGAAAATAAGATGAAGCAGGAGACAGTGAGAATGAGCAGAAACTAGCCAGGTAAAGGGCAGAAGATCTTCTAATGACAGAGACCATTAATTTATCCAACAGTTTCTCATAAATCAGAGGATGACATCGAATGACCTTCAAAAAAAATGGGAAACATTAAGTACAGGTGTAAAGTGCACTGCTAGGATAGTTCATTTCAGGCTCCTAGAAGCAGGACTGAAGACCCATAAAGCAAAGAAGAAGCCCTTCATTAATAAGAGACAGAGAGGAATCAGGTTGCAGTTTGCAAAAAAAATATAATTCACAGACACACACCCTTAAATTTTCCACAGCTGTATACTGTACTTCTGTGTGATATTATCAGTGCTGGTGGAGAGGCTTGCCAGTGGTTATTAGCAGAATAACGTTATACCATTGTTTAACTCTGTGAAAAACAAAAGGTTTGGGCCATTGAAAGACACATAGACTAGTGTTTACTGACCACTTTGAGTGTGACTACTAGGCCTATTACTGAAACAGTTAAAAATATGTATTTGTTAATCCTCAGTAATGTCCAGTTTTGCCAGAATTGTTTTTCCTGAAAAAAGTTACCTACAGTGGCCCGTACTTGTTCTGATGCTGATCTGTTTTGAAAACAAATTAGACATTTATACCGTATCCCTATTATGATGAGGATGATGATCATTATTAGTATTATTATTAAGAAGAACATTAACTAAAATTAATTTATTTTAGACAAAATGATCATATTGATGATTTTTGTCATGTTTTTGGAGTAAAACAATGACTAAAATGTGTCGACAATGTATTTTAATAATTTGACGAAGACTGCAACTAAATTTGAAACTAAATTTGATGTCAAATTAACACGGATAATGTAAAAAATTCTGCAGATATCATTCTTAATGGAAAGTAGAAAAACAGTTAAGCAATAAGACATTTGCATCAAGGCAGTTCTTATTTTTTTCTGGTAATTCATCTTGCCTTTTTAGGGTGTAATTGACATTAAGCCTGGTCATCTTCTTAATTAAATCCCAGACAACTGTTAATGAGCAGATAAATTCCCACATTCAGCTCGCTGAGTCCTCTTAAGCAAGATCGATGGCAGTGCTGCTGGCGTCCCTCCCCCTAGCTTCTCGCTTCCATTTAAACACCCATCCTGCCTCAGGATAACCTTGCATACACGCATTTAAAGGAGAGGGAGAATATGACTCCAGGACATGTTATAAAGCAACATTTCTTTTCTGTTCCCTCTTCAGACTTCAGACCCTCTATCAGCACTACAGGTCAGGGAACTTAAGCAGAGTGTGTCTTTGGAGTATATCTCTTGAAAAGCATTTAAATTTAATATCTATTACTTAAAAACATTAAGTTTACCAGCCCAGTGCCCATGCATTACCCATGCTATTTCTCTTTATTGCTATCATGGCATTTCATTATCTTATATCGTAATAATAGTAACAATAATGTATTGTTCTAAATACTAATACCTTATAATCTTTACCACTTCCTTGCTGAGGTAACTGAGTGTAATGCAATAACCCAATATTCATCTTTGTTTTTTAACGTGTGTAGACCCCCAAGGGTAGGTCACCAATGACAATTTTGTAAAATAATTGCTTGTTGTACAGCCCTTTGCTGGATTCTTATCATCATATCTTGAGATGCCCTCTACACCCCAGTGGGTTGATCTGATGAGGACAAAGCTGGATGAGATATTTAGCCATACAGGTGGAAGCATGAGACACAAATATCAGGACAGAATAGGGATTTTATCTGGGTATGTGAGAGGAGGCGGGTTTAAAGCAACAGTGAGCAACAGAAGCAAAAGTCTGTCATTTCAGCCTGAGTACCACAGAAATACAACAGGTGTCAGGTTAAAGAAAAGGCTACACAGGAGAATTACCTCTGGTTCCTTGGTGTATTTTCAAGGTCTGGGTTCATACACAGGACATAATCCTAAATTATTGGTAATAAGGTAGAAGAGCATGAATGAAAGACCGAGTTACTTGGCATAGTCCAGTCCCAGGCTGTCCACACTCCTCCCATCTTTCAACGATTAAAAAAAATTCCTATTAACATAAAACCTATTGAAAAAGTGCTACTCAGCTTCTTCAAAGTGATGGCATCATTATTTAGAATCCTTATGACTCTTTAAAGTTTTACACAAAAAATAGGTAGAAATTTCATTAGAGCGTGGTTACCTAGAAACCAATCTTGTACAAAGGCAAATAAATATGTTCATGCAAGATAACATTAAATAAATTTTTCAGTTTTTTGTGCTCACAGATGACATGCAATATACATAGACACTCAAGAGGATTCATGCCCCAATATTTTAATTATAAACCATTCCTGGCTTTAACACCATCTAGTTCATAACACTGTAAAACTCCAGGAACTTCAATTGCCAGCCTCAGGGCTTCTGCAAAAATGTGGATGCAAAAGCTGAAATCATTGAGCTTTTCTATATTAGATTTAAATGTCATCACAGGAACATTTAGCACACGACAGAAAAAGAAAGGACATCCCCTGGGTGAATATTCAATTAATTTAGACATCAATGGTATGGTTTTGTCTTGAAACATTTGGACAAAAAATAATTATTTTATCCACTGTACTGTGCAAAAATCAGTAATAAATGCAAAAATCAGTCAAATAAAATGTTTGAATGGTCATGCTGGTGTAAAACTGTCAAAAGTGAGTCAGCTTAGCCATTTCAATCCTCTCCTAAACTCACGCCAATATTTGTAACAATCATTCAATGCACCAGTGTATTTACTGATTTAACCTCTTCCATACCATGTTTAGCTAATCAGTACCTGAGTTGGATGTGAAATGTAACAAATACTTGGAATGGCTGAGGTGCCCCTGAGGAGAAGATTGGTGTTACGTCCCGCTCCGTTCGAGCCTCTCGTGTGTGCCACGCCCACCTCGTTACCTCCTGTGATTGCCTAGTGTTTCCACCTGTGTGGCGCCGCCGCACGCCAGTCTTGTGCTTTGTCTCATGTATTTAGGTCTGCGTCTGCGTCTTTTCCGGCAAACGCGGCATTGACGTTGTTCGATTTCAGTGGTGTGTGAGAATAAACCCGTGTTTCCCCGCATCCTTGCCTGGATCTCCCTCTGTCCGCCGTGCACTCACCCGCATACACAACAATTGGAGACTGAAGTGACATTTTCTAGCCATCCAATAAGATTGTAGAAACTTTTAGGAGAACTCAAGAATTTATTTTGTTTTATTAGTTATTATTGCGCTACTGTTAATTTTTATATGGTATAACAATAACCTAATCAGAATTCAAAAGCATACTATACTAGTTGGTTACATCCACGGTGTATCTTCATTCCTACACCTGCACATTACAATGCAAATGTTAATTACAAAATAAAACACTGACAGTTGTATTCAATAATAAGCAAATTACTTCTAATGATTTTCTATATTAGGAATTTCTGGAAGGTTGAAATTTGTCAAAATCTATGTAGTTGGTATGTTAAGAGGGACAGATTTCATGAATATTTATTTAACACCACAATAATAGTGATTAAAAACTTGTCAGTTAGGCACATTAAGCTCTGAAATCTACCTCATTTATTCGATAATAGGTCAATTTTTGAGTGTTTTCTTTTAGCTATTAACACTTTACATCCATTGATTAATTCATTTGCTTTTCCATATGTAATGGAATGTCAATGGGACCAGAGTGAGTTCAAGCTTTCCTTAAGAAACCTGTTTGATTTCATAGCTAAAAAGGCCTATAGCTTCACCATGTCTCTCCTTTATGTACTGTGTATTTGTAAGTTTCCTGCTCTCTGCTGTTTCATTGACCTATTACATGAAACCGGCAAACTCCTTGATTTACAACACATTAACATCAAACAAATATAGATCTGACATGACGACTTTGTCAGTTAAAAGATCAAATGATATAATTTTAGTGAACAGGGTTGTTGTGTATTGTAGGAATGGGAAGGTAACACTTTAACAGAATCGCTCACCTTTAACAAGTCCGGAAATCTGTGCAATTATTCACTAAAATGACTAGCAGTGAGTAAAAATGCCCAACAGGAGTACTGGAAAAAACAACAGAATATCTGAACCAGATGAGGAGAGATCGGAGGGAAGTAAATGGCAAAGATGACCTGTGACAGTGAATGCAATGCTCTTTCTCATTATCTGCCCACTGAAAACAAACAGACAAAAACATCTCCCCAGGAGCAAATCTCAGCAGAAGAGCTAGAGACGGAGGCCTGAGACGAGCTGCTGTATCCACAGTCTTATCTGACTCATATTAGGAACTTGTCCTTCAAAACTGCAACCTGGCAGCTCTCCTTCACTCCTCTTTCTTCTTTCCCACTTTTTTTTTCTGCTGACAGTCAGACTCCATCAGTCGGAGGCCAGAGCAAGGGCAGCCGTGTTTTCCAGGATCCAGGGTGAGATGGTGTGAAAGCGGGGGTGGAGTGCATGTCTATGCTGTGGGGGGGTCTCTGTCTGCCTCCATGTGTATTTCCTGGGGTTCATTATCGGTCGCCCTCAACTCATTTCATCAGAAGCCCAACAATCTGCTGAATCAGTGACACTGGACAACAAGCCCAGCTGGCCGACATATCAGTCAATCTCAGTTTTCATTTTACTTTCATCATGTTCTTTGTCTTTCTTTAGACCTGAATTTCCCTGCAGAATATAAATTGAATTTAGCCTGTTTTTTGAAACATACAAGAAACCTTGTTCAGTTTCGGTCTTGACAGTATTTATATGATGTGCTGCATCAGATATGATGCCTTTAATGAAGGTAATAACTATGGAAAACCTGCAGTTGCTCACAGGTGAAAATTTCACTGACAAGCAGTTGGTAGTATTATTTAAAAGCATCTCCAGTTCGATCATCAGATGATCTAAGACTCAATTATAATACAAATACAAGTTACTGTTTTTTTCCAGTATTTTGCCAGTAACCATAATTGCTGTCATCCTGTAGGTTTTAGAAGATGTGATCTGATGAGTGACACCTAAAACTGCTGACTTGCTGTTAAATTGTCATTCCAGTAGAACAGGTTTTGTGTGCTGCGCCTATGCACTCCTTACAACCCTGACAGACCAAGGCTGGGAACTTCTGCATTAGACTTTCTGAAACTGAAAAAAACCCTTCATAAGGGTACATTGTGATTCTAATATTTCACCAAAAGTAACTAAAATATCAGTCCTTGGTAAGACTGCTTTACTTTGCAACTTGTGAGTGATTAGTGGCGACTAGAGCAGTCTTCACTTTCATATTTCTAAGGCACCACAGAGGTGGAATGAGCTCCTAAAAGTCGTCTCCATTCTCTCATTGTCCCAACATCTGACTGTTGGCTCAAACTGTATAAACCCATGCTTATAGACCACAGTTATTTACATAGATCCAGTGGGCTGTCTAACATGTTGCTTTGTAATATGACAGTTCTATAAGTCTTGTGGTAAACAAAGCTTTTAATTTGTGACGATTGATTAAACGATCTGCTTCAGTTTGTTATCTGAAAATATTGATTGTGCTTGTAGGACAATATAAAATATGCAAAAACTAGCATATAATTGAAATACAATACCTCAGAACTCAAACTTAATCCGTGCAGAACTTGGGTTCAAATCCTAAAAAGTTCTGATCGAATTTTCCCCCTAAGAAATAATGGAAAACCAATTAATTGGTTCCCGGCCCCAAAAATTTACACCTAAATATGTGTCGATTTTAGCATTTAAACGTAAAATAAACAGGTTAAAACGAGAAGAGCATATACTGTACTAAACACATCTAAGCACATTTATCATTATTAGTAATTTGTAAAGTAAAAAATAAATGCATTCAAATAATGTGTAAAGTTAAAAATAACAATGTGTCCTGCCCAAATCGTCCGCTCCTTCTGGGTGCCACACCCCCTCGTTAACCTCGTGTGGATTTCCTGTGTGATCAGCTGTTTATGGTTGTTGTCATTAGTTCTCTGTATTTAGTCCGTGTTTCCCCCTGTCTGGTCATTGTATTGTCTGTCTACATTTTGTTAATAAGAAATCTTTATTTTAAAAAGTATTATTAAAATAATTACTGTTACTGTCTATCTTGTCTAAATGTATTTTTACTGTCTAGCTATATGTATTCATCTAGTGTAAACATGCACGATGCTATCATGAATGCGAGGCTGAGACTGAAGTATTACCCTTTGTTTCTGCTGAGAGACGTGCCACATGACTCATTTCTTTGTGCGTACAAGTTATCTTAGGTCGGTGTTCACGGTTCGACTTCTGAGATTCAGATCGAGTTCTAAGGTCTTTTTTTAACTGGTTGGTTCGACTTTTAAGAAATTCAAGCTCTAATGAGTTTGAGTACTGAGGTACCACTGTACAGTGGTACCTCGGTTGTCAAACTTAATCCGTTCCTGACTCTGGATCGAATCCTAAAAAGTTTGAGTTCTGATCGAATTTTTCCCATAAGAAATAATGGAAAACCAATTAATTG
>JABFEA020000098.1:32439055-32467474 GCA_019775915.2 Cyphomyrus plagiostoma | reverse complement strand
TGCGGGCGCTGCATCGGTCTGTCGTGGTGAAGAAGGAGCTGAGCCAAAAGGCAAAGCTCTCGATTTACCAGTCGATCGATGTTCCGACCCTCACCTACGGTCACGAGCTGTGGGTGGTGACCGAAAGAACAAGATCATAAATACAAGCGTCCGAAATGAGTTTTCTCTGCAGGGTGGCTGGGCTCTCCCTTAGAGGGTGAGGAGCTCGGTCATTCGGGAGGGACTCACAGTAGAGCCGCTGTTCCTCCGCATTGAGAGGAGCCAGATGAGTATCAGCCTCAGTTATACTTATATTGGTCATAGACAACGCTGTATTCGTAGTAATTGGTGGTAAGTTACTTGTGTTCTCCACTGTGAACACCTATGAAAAATAATCATTAAACTCATTTACTATATCAATTTCGTTTTCAATTATAAGGCCCTTACTATCCTACAAATTAGTGATTTCCGCTTTTAAAGCTCTTTTGAAAACATTGCAAGAAACTTTTATTGTTATCCTTAGCCCCCAATGCAGTTTTTCTTTCCACATCCCTCTTGGACCATCTAATGTTATTTTTTGACTCTACCTGTAGACTTAAAAACTCCTGCTTAATTTTGAAATCATTAGTTTTTTTCCAATTGTAGAACAGAGTCCTTTTCCTCGTGACTTTATTCTTAATTTCCTTAGTAAACCACCTTGGTTGTCGTTTCCTAGATTTAGTTTAGTTATGAATGAGTCAACAAAAGTTCTTGTCTTCTACTATGGAAAATGGCTGATCATCCAATGCAATAATTTCCATTATTTCAGTAGTAGCTCTAGTGCTGCTAATTTTGAATATTAATAAAGATTAAATATCTGACGTTTTCAATTTGTCAGCTGATATATTGTGCATCTTTACTATTCATTCCATCATCACAAGGACAGTATGTAATCAAGGTGTCCATGTGCCATTAAAAAGCATTTTTGAGTTAAACCAATTAAGGCCTTGAAAAGTCTTATGAATCCTTAAATTTGTTAATTTTTTTAATTCATAAACATCTATCATTTCACTTTCCGTGATTTCATTTACCCACAGTCCAAAAATCAATCAATCAATCCATCCATCCATTCATCCATCCATCTTCTGACCATGCATCACTTTCAGGGTCATTTATCCCAAATAGTACAGGACATAGACAGGGCTACACCATGAATAGCACGCAAGTGCATTGCAGGGCTCATACGCACACTCAGTTATGCATAGTGTCACACCTGCATCCATCTCCGCCAGTGTTCCATGTGTGTGAAGTTTGCACATTTCCATGTCATTGTGGGGTTTCCTCAGGGTACACCAGTTTGCCTCCACAGTATGAAACATGCTGAGATTAATTAGAGTTATCAAATTGTACATAGTTGTGCATATGTGAGTTAATGGTGTATGTGTGTGCTCTTTGGGGGGTTGGCACCACATCCTGGGTTGTTCCCTGACTTGTGTCTGTAGCTCCTGGTATAGGCTTCATTCTGGGTATGATGTTAATCTACATACAGCCCTCTAAGGTGGTCCTCAAACTTACGTGGTCACCAGAAGAAACTGTCCATTCAGGCTAGTGTGGTGCTGAGGTATTGCTCGGCACATAGCTGCACTCAGGTTCTCATCCCTGAGGTGGTTTGTCGTGTGGTGGGTGCAGCATGCTCCTTACACACTGTAATCAGTGCATGCTCCTTACCTCTTTTAATGAGATTGTGGATTATTGAGTTTTATGTTGATTTTAGAGTTTCAATACCAGCTTCTGTTGGATATGTCTGATAATGCTTATCTTCCACGTTGCAACCCTCTACCAAGTTTTAATATGTTCTTTGTTCATTTGTTTTAGATGAGTAATATTTTTACCTTTACGGGTATTAGAAATAATTGGTGTTTTATTTAGTTGAAAATTTGTGTTGTGTCAGTCTTGGTGAGTATTTACTTGGAGTTTTATCACTTTCTTTATTATTGTTTTAAAGTAACTTTACAGTGATGTAATCAGGACTGTACTGTTTCACTTGTAATTAGAATATTTGAAATATTTTTGCAATTGTTGTGAGTATATATACTGTACATAATATATACAGTATATATACTCAGTATATATCCATGGTTCCCTGGAGGGCCGGTTTGCAACACAGTTTGCAGAACTCCCTGCTCAGACACACCTACTAATTAGCTGATTAAGCTGTGTTTGAGCAGGACACAGTACTGTCCAAAAGTATGTAAAGCTATTTATCTGGAAGGTAAGTATATATCTGCTTAGAAAAAAATATTAAACACTGAAATATATGCATATATATAAACGGGTGTAACATAAAAACTAACAAGAATTTCTTTTGTTCTCTAAAATCTGATATCTTGCTGGATGGCTAGAAGAACACTGCTTCGGTTCCCAAACTTCTTCTTAAGGGCACACCAGCCATTCTGTGGCAGCACTGTTTGCGTGTACAGAGAGCATTGTATGAACAGAGAGCATTCTGTTGATAGTTAATAATAATATGAATATATGAATGAGTATATCAAAAATATTACATAAAAAGTTTAATGAATATAACATAAATATAGAAACATAAAATCTATGTTGATTAAGCCAGTATTAATACCTACTAAAAACATTATTTATAATACTACTAATACTATTTATAGTAATAAAGCTACTATAATAATACTGTTATTAATGCAAATAATAATAATTATTATTATTGTTATCATTATTATGAGCTAAATTAAATTATGTTAATATTAAATTCAGTGTTCTATAAAACACTGGTCTGTATACTCAGAAAGTGCTGTACCCTCAGTACTATTACATAGACATTGTTCTAAAACCATTGTTCTGTATACTCAGACAGTGCTCCATCTTTAATACACCTACAGGGACATTACAGGATTATACCGTCTGAGTGTACATCACTGTCTGAGTGTACAGGATTTTCAATGCAGAGCACAGTCTGAGAATACAGAACAGTGATTATAGAACCCTGCCATAGAGCGGTGTTCTATACTGTTCTATATTAAGCTGAATATATAGCACTGTCCGCGATCTTCCAACATATTCCATACACACACTAGCACGGAAAGAAAACAGCCACTATTGCTTTTTTTATTATTTTGAACATTTTTTGATTATTTGATGATAATTTGTGATAACTAAAATAACCTCTTTCTCTCATAGCATCTTTATGTTTTGTAAGAAAAGATTAGTTATCTACGTAGTGCAAATTAAATCACATGTGGGAATTCAAATACATGAAAAGCAAGTAAATTTTATTTGCTGTTTCTTCAAAAAAAGGAAGGCACAACGTTGGCATCCCAGATGTCTGGCTCTCACTCAGGGACACTCAGTAGGGGTTGCTTGTGCCAGCATTTGTACTACTAAATGTATTACTCTTGGGCCGCTGAAAAAATACTGAAAGTCAAAATGGAACTACATATAAACTGTTGAACGATATGAGCAAATTAATGGACGTGCCCATATGATAACTGCTGATTCAACATAATACTTATCTTTGTTAGGGCTTATATAGTCTTTGTAATTGCATGTAAAGCATAACCAGGGTAGAAAAAGTTGAGAAATCTTATTGAAAAAAACAACCAGTAGCATAAAGGTCACCATTCCCAGCAAACCTTTTGCTGGTCAGTCATTTGCACTAGTAATTGAATTAAGACGCCATCTGTTTTCACATGACATGCTGGTCTGGAAACCTGTTGATTTGAATATAATGTCCATGGTACTAGCAGCTGGATTTTTAATATTCATGAGCAAATACTTCAGAAAGAGGTTTCGCAAAGGCATGTGAGTACACAGAACAGTGATTATAGAACACTATTGGTGCTTTTCCACTTCCACCAGGAACCGAGTCGTACACGACCCATACCACAAAGTGCCAGTTTTCCATTGTAAAATATGTGAGCCGTATTCAACCCATATCTTTGCTGACACAGAGCCAAAATCATGATCACACTGAGTTGATTGCATCACCACCATCTGATTGGTCGAAATACATGGGGACAAGAAAGAACCAGTGATCTGTGCCCACATACATGAATTATACAGCACAGTAACTAATATAATAGTCTAAGTACACAGAGCAGTAATTATAGAACATTGCCAGAGTATACAGCACTGTTTGAGTATATAGAATTTTCAATGCAATATTCAATGAGTCTGAGAATATAGAACAGTGATCATAGAACACTGCCATATAGCACAATTCTATATTGTTCTATATAGTACTGATTACATAGCACTGTCAGAGATCATCTTCCAGTGTATCATTTTGCTACAACATTAACTACAGCAGCACAGAAAGAAAACAGCCATTGTTGTTTTTTTTATCTTACATAGAAAATTTTTACTATAAATCTAAAAATTTCTATGTCCATGTGTGAAAAATATTTCATTGTCACAGCGTCAAACTGCAGGTGTTTTTTTGTCAACGTAAATGAAATGTTTTAAATGTAATTTTTTTGGTTTGTGTTGCTGGTTTAACTGGCCCTGAGTATTCCCAGTTACCCTCCTTCTGCCGCCATGAATACCACCACATTCCCTCCAAGTGACTAGGAGCTGAGAGTGTGGCCTATTACATTATGGCCCCCTTGGAGGTGGTAAGTCAGGGCCTTTGGAGGCGATAAATTCCCGCAGTGATTATATTTATCATCTAGACTCAATCCCCCTTTAAACACTATTTGTAGGAAATGTGCCATTGAAGTGTTTGCAGAGCCTGTAAAAAGAGCGGCATTAAGAACTGCAGTCAAACAGCAGCATCTGTGGTCATAAACATGTAAATATCCATTGAAGATGCATGTGTCTATTGCGTCTATATTAACCATTTCTATTTCACAACTGTTACTGACCCCATGTGTAGTACCTTGGAGTAATTGGATTGGTTAGAACCACAGGGAGGCGGTATGTCAGGCGAGCATGCCAGTCAAATAGGCATTGTTTAGAGGCCCACCCGTGCCTGCCCTGAATCATTAACTCGAAGTGCCACTCTCACTCAGCCACAGTTTAAAGCCAGCAGAGCAGCAGACTCCCAGGGGTGCATCCTGCATGTGAGTCAGGCCTTATCACTCAGGCCCGCTCTACCCTTAGTGCTTTTTCAACATACACCCTGTTACTAACAGGACATTGTGCGCCCACCGGCTATTCAATTTGCAGGTCACTCCACTTAATATAGCTAAATGGGCTCATTTGTTTACAGGTAGAATAATCAGGCCTTTTCTCTGTTTAATGACTCCAAAAATACATGCTTGTTTCACAATAGTAATTTATGGGAAACTCTTCAGTAATATTGATAGTCACAAAATATTTTGTTAAAAATCAATGGTAAATTTTGGCAAAGAAATAGAGATTTTCTCTCGCTGAATTGGGCAGAGATGCTGTTAAAAGAGTCATCAGGAGTTGTGTGCAGGCTGGGTTTCAAGAAACGGCATCTGAGCAGCTTTTTCTGCTTAGCTCAGACCCAAGAGCTCTGTTAACAATAGGGGGAGGCTGTTTGCACGCCTGCTCCCTTTAAAGGGGGGCCGCCCTTGCCTTTCCCAGGAGATGAGGCAGCAGCAGTTTGGCCGGGCCTTTCACTGTTCTTAATGTCTGCTGCTTCCACTGTCATTCATCTAGCTGGCTATGCAACAATATGGCAAGAGTTACAAACTTGCAAACATACCCCATGCTTAATAAATCCAACAGAAATGACTCCTTGTCCAATTGCCAGCAGAGATTATATTATACAGTACTTGGCAACTACAAGCCCAGTAAATGTGTTGACTGGCAATGCTGCCACCTCAGGGATTACGGGATACCATCGCACTGAGTTTGGTGACAAGATCTCATTGTTGAATCTTTGCTTTGTCTTTTTTTTTTTTTACAGATTTCTGTATTTCCCTCAGTAGGATGTCAGCCTGGAGCCTGCACTCCTGGATTAGCATTAACTCATGCCAGGGAACTGCTGGCTCTGGGCTACTAGTATTCACAATAAGAAAAATACATTCAGGTGAAAAAACACTTACATTTTTTTCTTTAAACTGCTATTTTTCGATTGTATAAATTTAATCAATACGAGTGCTGAAAATTGCTGCTTGCAACTGTTGGCATTTTAATTAGGAATATTTGGCAGGTGTTTTTGTTGAAGATGGTTGGACAGGAGGCCTTTGATCTGTATACTGCGCAATATGCTTCACTGGCAATGCTAAGTTTCTGAAAGGGCAATTTGCATAACATTTCACTTGAAATAAACATGGAACATCTGTCAGTTTTTTTCTGATTTTACTTTTCAAACATGTCAATGGCATGTAATGTCTAAAGGACAGACGACTATTATTAAGCCACAGAAAGCCTGAGTGAAATATGAGAAAGTGGAAGAGTTCTGGCTCCGAATAAACAAACAACAGAGTTTAATTAACATGGCCTCTGCTGCTCTATATTCCTTTCCCTGAAGCTGTCAATCGCACAGAGGAGTCATTTTCCACTGAAGGCACCCTGAACATAAACTTCCACTTAAGAAGAAGCCCAGGATGTTTCAGTCCCTGGAGAACTGAAGCCTGCAGAATGTGGCGAGTCTGGGGCTATGGACCATAAGGTTGTGCTGTTGATAATGGTGCTCTTTTGTAAAGGCTGCCTTGCCCACAGACACGCTCTTCTTTATTGATGCCTTTTTCTCTCACCCTCCTGGTTGATAGCCCAGATCTAAATTAAGTTCCCCTCCAAGGTTGTTTATTAAAGGTGAGAGCGAGAGCTGAAGAGGGAGCGCACCCTGGAACGATAAACCAAATGAATGACATCCATTCAGGTTCTGCGCAATGCCATTACGTTCTGACAATAGCAAGCAGGGCATGAACCCAAGAGATGGCACACAAATCACCAGGGGGCAGAGCTGTCCCACATTGTTAGAGAATCAATGAAAGATAGCTTTCCAAACCCTGCCTGCTTTTACTGTGGAAACGGAAAATAACCCAGCTGTATCCAGTAATCTGCCCCACCTGCTGTTCTGCAAGCACAAAATGTCAGCGTTCCTGCTGAAGGAACTTCATAAGAGCTTTAAACTTTTGCTTTTTTTTTTTACCTAAAACACTGCTGAGATTAAAAAAAGGAATTCATTTATGGAGAAATAAGAGGAGACAGAATGATTTCAGTGACTAACCTCCTACAGGAACAGTGTGGTATGGCAGTATGTGCAGCAGCAGAAGGCTTTCAGAGAAAGTCAGTCCTGATTACTGCTGTTCCTGGTGGCACTGGTGAGCCCACAGCTCCCACAAGCTGCTAATAACTGCTAATTGTGCCTCCACAGGGGAGGCAGGGTGAGCTGATGCTCTCTGCGGCAGAGTAAAGGAATTCCGTAACGGCCAGTCTGCCCAAGCAAACGGCTGTGGGCCCCCGGCTCTTAAGCTTCCCTTTGGAAGTCAGGATCCTCTCTGTCCGTTGGGAATAACTGAACAAGGTGGAAGGAGTGCAGAATGATGTCTTACAGGCTACAAACGGCCAGCCACAACGCATTCCCCTTTCTATCACTCGCGGCTTCTTCCATTACCTGTCTCTGCGTAGGACCGTTGCAATTATCAGGTAGAAATCAGAATCAGAGTACAGTGGTACCTCGGTTCCATCAGGATCAGAATGCGTTGCTTTAAGACAGCGCTGTAAGAAAGTCAAACGTACCCAGTGACCGGACTGGGGAAACAAACTGAAATGCGGACTTAATACAGAGGACTAATGACAACAACCAGAAACAGCCGATCACATGAGGATCCCACACAAGGTTAACGAGGGGGCGTGGCACACGAAAGGAGCAGACAGTCGGGGCAGGACAGGGACAAAAAGCATATTTAAGTGTGATTTTGGGGGGCCTGGAACCAATTAATTGGTTTTCCATTCTTATGGGAAAAATTCGATCAGAACTCGAACTTTTTAGGATTCAATCTGGAGTCCGGAATGTTTGAGAACCGAGGTACCACTGTATAGTGTATTATAGTATAGTGCATAAGAGTACAGCATGTATGAATATTGTGTATAAGAATATGATCACTTTCCTTTTATGTTTATGTGTGTTTACTGTACATTGCTCATCTTGCTGACTCATTATCAAACTCCCAAGAAGAGTAGGAGCTGAGCCAGAACTGTCCTCATACTAAGGGATTAATTTTCTCTTGTAAAGCTACTTTCACACAAGACACTGAATCACAGAAAAATGTACCTGGCTTGTTACTTTTTTTCCAGCCTGTAGTCTCTCCCTGTGCCTGTTAAAATTCCCTTTGTTTTCTAACTTCCTGTGTCAGCAGCAATTTCCGCCTCAATTCAGTGAAACACTTTGCCACCAATTATAGACTCATATCTATAAAAAGAATTATTATTGTTATGTGCTCCTGCTGCCCCCTGATTGTGGGCAGGTCCTCTGTGTTGCTCTGAGGTTTGCATTTTTCTGCAGCAGACGGAGAGGTCAGCAGGTAACAGACGACCCTGTGTCCCGCCCAGCCAAGGGGGGGGCTGACCTCGCTGCCTCCGCCTGCTTTTCTCAGATTAAATATGGCGGGTTCAGCACATCTCCAGCAGGCTAGCACTCTGTACACCTTCTGGACAGAACAGATGGCCCAACTGTGCCTGGAGGAGACGTCCTCTACCCCAGGAGTGAGTCCAGACACTGAGCATGGGGCCACGCTGGCCTGATGGGCGTTTGCCTGGAAGAGTGACGAATGAAACAGCAGCCAGCTACCTGGAGCTGCTGCCTCTTACTTCATAAACAAACCAAAGAGCTGCTCATTATGGTGAGGTGAGGTTGTGAGGGCGTGGATCATACCCTAAAAACTCTCTGTGGACCTGGTGTGCTGATGCCATCTGAGAAGGTGGTAAGTGCTAATCCAGCCAAACTGACATCTGACTATAGAAGTCAAAAAGTATGCATGAGATTAGGGGTGTGCAATTTGATGATATTAGATTGTGAACAATTACAATGTGTCCACGATCTGCCATTACAGAGAGATCTCTAGTATCGTACTACTGTGTTCTGTCAGTTGCGGTTCTATTGCTTATTCACACGCAGCAGAACCTGTTTCATCAGCCAGATCTGGTGCGACACACCCATAAACAAAAGATGGTACTTTGGATTTCTTCCTCTCATCCTTTCGCACCTTCATCCCAATGCACAACATGCAGCACATTCCCTATTTAGCAACATAGCAGCATCGCTGGAATGGAAGAGTTGGTCCCCAAACTTAGCCTGAGATAATATTGGTAATATGGAATGTTTGGATTTTCCAAAGCCAGCATAGTCACTTGAAAAATGTGTAAAGATGAGCTTCGTGTATTGAGATATCAACACGACAAACCTTTTTAACCACACAAAAAATATGCTGAGTATGTTTTTCTTTTGGGTTTTGCTACCTTATAAGGCTACATTAAAATAGGGGAATTAATTTAGTTGTAATGTTAAATAACTTGCAAAATAGTCTTAAATACGAACATAAAAAATAATCAAGATGGTGGTTCATGATGATGTCTGAAAACAGTCGTGATATAATATTGTTTCCATATTGCCTACCCCCACATGAGATTTTATATTGGAAGTGCTTTTTCACTGCCCATTTCTGACGAAGAAGCCAAAATCATTAATGCGTAAATGTCGAGTTCCTGTCAGCATCTCCAGAGGCATTACAGTCAGCCAGGCTTGTGAAATGAAGTGACGCTTCCAAAACTTCATCTCTGTTTTTTTTGTTCTGAATTTATTCGTGCTTTTATGAATAACAGACAGAGAGGGTGAAGTGATTTTTTTTTCCATGTCAAAGTTTATATTTTTCTCAAGTCTTTGAAGGGTGCTCGATTCATCACGCAAAATTCAAAACATGCCAGTTAATTTTCTTAAAGGGAGAATTTGTTGTATATGATTCAATTCATTTTTAGCACTCCAGTGTCTCCATCTGCTACTGCAGACACATGAAAAACCAAATACAGAAAAAAAGGCCAAATCATGATGTCTGGAAATGAATGAATGAACGAATTAACAGATGTATAGTCAGCATCTGTACTGCATTTTCTGTGTTATTAACACACAGTGGATATAAAGTACAATAACAGCCACATCACCTGTACTACATGTGCTTGGATTTTGGGAGGAAATGTAAAGGGCCGCAGGAAACCCACACAAATGTGGGGAGGAGATGCACGCTCTATGCCAAAAGAACATGAGCCAGGTTCAGTCCAAACCTAGATGTTGTGTGGTGACATCACTACTGACTGAGGCATTCCATATACAATGAAGAGGACTTTCTATAACAAGTACATTTATCTTATAATACTAACCCAGTTATTAGTTACTTTTCAAAGTTGTCTGTATGGGGAATATAGTACTCCTTAATCAATAATAAAAATAATGTCTGTTCAGATATTCTGTAGTACTAATTGCATGCTATAGCCAAGTCAGAGACACCCAAAGCCAATTCCTGGAAGCACAGAGCAGGGGTTATTACGGAGAGGATGCCAGTCTATCACAGGGCATCCACACAATTACACATAATGGGCAATTTTTCTGATTGCATTTTTTTGGACAGTGGGTAGAAACTGCATATACACAAGGAGAACATAGAAACTGCATATACACAAGGAGAACATAGAAATTGCACATGCACAGAGCCAGGGCTTAGAGGTAAAGTAACCATGTGACTCATCAAAGCACCTTGCTGCAGACTCTTTACTCAACTAATGATTGGAGACTACTATACTTTCCCATATTGATAATCACTGTCACCTGCACTACATTTTGAAACCGTGTGACTCCAATAGAATTCACGTGGTATTACTGGGCTTGTAATATACGCTTCAGACAATCAATGGGAGGCATGATTCATTGTATGGTTTTATTCATATTGGAGAATTTTAATCCTTGGGTCTAGCAGGCCCTGTGCCTTTTCAGCCATTCTGACTGTTTGTAATGATTGGTATTATGGTTCTCTGCATTATTAATGAAACAGTGATAGGCACTCTCTACATATGAAGAATGGACCATTTCAGCAGGTGCTCAAGAGATGCACAGACCATCTGATGAGTGCTGTTTGATGAAGCCCCCCAATGAGCATCATTGGGAGAGCTGATATGAGACTTTAATGCTGAGCTGTTCCGAAGCTACGCGCATGTACCGTTGTGAGGGTGGTATTTTAGTGAGGCTCTACTAGCATACTGGTGTGCATACTGGGGTAACATTAAGGAGCAGAGGGGATTTGGAGGGTGGGAGGCTGTTTATTGTGGATCTACCCAACCCTCCTGATGAAGACCATCTGGGGGTTCTGATATGGGTTTTTAATACAGTAATGAGGTTCTACACAGCTGCTGCACAAACACTTATGGGACTTGGAGTCCACAGAGATCTGCTGTTAAGCTGTAGGAGGAGCTATAAGGCGCAGCAGGATGGGGGCGACTGCGGTAGGAGGTGGGCGCATGTGTGGGCTTCTGGATGATAGGTCGTTTTTAACTTTTGATGAACAGATCACTTCTGCCTTTATATTTTTATCACAGCAATCCTCCTTCCAGCCATAATAAAGAACAAAGTCAATACACATGGCATTTCAGAGCTTCAACCTCTCAAAAACAAGCATAAACCTGTGTTTTACAGGTGAGCAAAAGTGATGAGAGGAGGGACATGAGAATCCAAGAGGAATCAGGCTAAAATTTGTCACATTTCCATATGCAGAAGTCATATATATATGTGAGAAGAAAATTTGTAAGTGATTATTCCTGAAGAATAGGGCTTTAGTGAGGGTCCTGGAAGATGGGGAAAGCAAATATTCAGTGAGGATTGCATTGGAAATTTTCTGGTGAGGTTTGCACTGCTAGCTCATACCCATTGCCAAAAGGAATACAGTGTTGCATCAGAATGAATCATACTTTTTAAAACCAGTTTAAGAATGTGTGAATCATTTGCTATGAGCACTTGGTTACGATATGGTTAGTAAAGTGAGTGTAAGGAATAAATGACAGTGGATAAGCCATTTAATCAATTAAGCTTCCTAGGAAAAATTGAAAGGGGACAATAGGCACAAAGCAGCTATGAGGAAGTTCTAACAATACATCGGCCTAACTAACGGGGGAACATTCCGAGAACTTTACTCAACGTTATGTAAAGGTCTTCTGAATGTTCATGCCAAGAATGTTCATACTGTATCACAAATTAAATGTTATTTCCACATTTTACATTTTAATAAAGGTTCTGTCAATGTCAGCACAATAACATTATTACTTCAACATCCTTTTAATGTAATTTCTGTTGAAAAATATTGCTTTGTAAAAGCTCAATATGTATATAAGGCAAATTCCCCATCCAGTCGCCTCATACTGCTGACCTTTGAGGTGTAAAGTGAGAGTGTTACCCACTGCAGTAACATGCTGTCACACGCTGACCAAGGAAGCAGAAGCCAGGAGATGTAAAACGTGGAAAATACTGGGTTTAATGGGAGCGAACACAAAGGAACAGGCAACAATGCAGATCAATATTACAATGACCGGACTGGGGAAACAGACAGAAACTAATGGACTAATGACAACAATCAGGAACAGCTGGTAAACACGGGGAATCCAGTGAAGGGGACGTTGAGGGTGGCGAGGATGCAGGCAAAGGGGCTGGTGGAGATGGCAAGGAGGGAGCCAAGTCGCAGGCGAGGGACCTGTAGGCCGTCAAGGAGACGCCGGTGGCTGGGCCGTGGCCGGTGGACGAGGTGCTCTGGGTGAAACAGGGGTCAACCGTCTAGCCAGAGCCTGGGGAAGGAAGGGTGACACCAGGAGTCTACCCCAACGTCGGTGTCCCCTTCCTTTCCGGGAGACCGAGAGGTGGGAACCCAGCCGTGAACCACCGTGATGAGATGCCAGTGGTGGAGGTGACCCCCTGGAGGGGTCCATAGACATAGACAGGGCGATCCCTGAGGAGTCCAACTCAAGCTCCTCCTCTGACTCCATTTTGGAGGAAGGATCAGGTCCTCAGGACTGAGGCCGAGGGAGCTGAGACCGGGTGGACTGAGAGCTTGTGAGGTGGTGTGTCGGGCAGTGTGTAGGCATGGGTGGAGCCTGGGCCTCGGGCATGAAAGTCACAGGAGACAGGGCTGAACCTGGAGCCACAGGAGCTGGGAGTTCAGGTGGAGCAGCGCCGGATGGAGCCGGGAGCCCGGGCGCAGCAGCTGCAAGACCTGGAGCCACGGGGGACAGGGTAAGGGCCGCTGGAACCCCGGAGAACAGGGCAGGGGCCAAAAAAACCCCGGGGGACAGGGCAGGGGCTGAAGGAACACTGGGGGACACTGCAGGGGCCACAGGAACCTCCAGGCAAGCAGTCACCCTTGGCATGGGAACCACGGGATCCTGAACAGGGACTGGGACCACATGGAGCTGAGCAGGAGCCACAGGGAGCTGAGAGGGAAGCACAGGAGCCACGGGGGATTGAGTGGGAGGCACCAGGACCATGGGGGCTAAGTGGGAGGCGCAGGAACGGCCTCAGGTGGTATAGCAATCACCGACTCCGGGCCAACAGGGGGTGCCGCAGCAACCGCCGACTCCAGGCCTGCAGGGGGTGCCACAGGAACAGAAACCACAGATACCTCGGGGGGTGGTGCAGCAGCCGCTGTCTCAGGAGCCTCGGTGGGTGCTGCAGGTGTTGCAGGCACCTTGGGGGGCATCGCAGGAGGCACAGGAACCCCTGGAGATGGCACCGCCTCGTGCAGTGCAGCAGCAGGGGGCGTTGCGGAAACCACCGACTCAGGAACTTCTGGCTGGGGAGTTGCAGGTACCTCAGGGGGCACAGCAGGCGCCACAGATACCTTGGGGGCACTGCAGGCTCAGGCACAGTATCCCCTGCTGGGAAAGCCTGCTCCATCCTTGCCTCCACTGCTCCTTCCCTCAACTGCTGAAGGTTGGCTCATTTTGAGTTATCAGGCAGGGAGTTCTGCTGAAGTATTTCCATCGACCTGAGAGTAAGGGTTATAGCCACAGGGTACATCTTTACTTCGGGCTGAGACCGGTCATTCTGTCACGCGCTGACCGAGGAAGCAGAAGCCAGGAGATGTAAAAAACGTGGAAAATACTGGGTTTAAAGGGAGCAAATACGAAGGAATAGGCAACTATGCAGATTGACGTTACAATGACCAAACTGGGGAAATAAATGGAAATGTGGACTAAATACAATGGACTAATGACAACAATCAGGAACAGCTGATCACATGGGGAATCCACACAGGGTTAACCCTTTATTCACTTATATCATATTAATCCTATAGTGCAATTATTAATATTATTAATGCCATTATTATGAGTGGTAATAGTAGTATTAGTATTATAAATCTTGTTGTGGCAGTAGTTGTAGTAGTAGGATAACATTCTGGGAACATATGGAAAACTGTGAAGGTTGAACTTTGGACACTTTAAAGGTTTCTATACCTTTATCGTAACATTCAGTAAACATTCCTAGAACAAAAAATCGTTAACAGGGACACAACTACAGTTACCCAGTATAAAGTAAAACCCTCCCAGCATCATTCAATCCACCATTTCCAAAAAAACCTGCAACTTAATTCCACTTTCCTGCAATGTCATTTTGGTGAGGATTCAGTTTGGCCCCCCTCTGACAGAAGAGTGCTGTGGAAATACTGATGTTCTCAGCTGACAGGATCTCCTTTAGCACTGAGCACATACATCATGTATCCCATAGGTTCCTGTCCCCCAGTCTGAGAGGGAGTCAGTGAGGAAGAGCTCTGCTCGTCTGTACACACAGAAGCCTTGTGCTCATAGGCCCTCCGTCATTTCACGCTGTCTCGTTAACGGTGATCTATAGATGGTGTGTGGAGTTTACATATCGCAAGGCATCTCATGGGAGCCTGGGCCCCCAAAAACCTTTGAAGTACGTAACGTTTGATGAAGCATGTGCCAGAGAATTTCCCACTCTGCTGAAAATAAAGTGACATGGCTTCAGAGGAAAACAAATGCTGATTGTACCAACAAAACACAACTGTGAGTCTTTGTCAACTTCTGACTCTTTCACTGAGGTTGCTGAATTGTTGCCACTAACATATTGGTAATATGTTGACATTGAATGTAACCTACATGTGGTATGTAACAGGGAAAGAGTTATTTCATATCTTTTGATAGTCACACATAAGTTGAATAATATTCCTTTCAAAGATATTTTTCCTGTGACACAAGCACTCACCGTGACAAGCATGACAAACTAAACATTATACTGTAGGTTGGATTGAGACTCTTTGTGGCGGAAATCCAGACTTTGCTCTCGGTCACATGTGCTGTCATCTTTGTGTACCGCTACACTTTGGCAATCAGACACTCAAACAATGACAAAGTGGAAGAAAAAAAAGATTTACCACGGCACATTACACGCGCATACACACACACACAGACATTAATTGAGAGGCCCTCGAGGGAGCTGTTTCACTTTGCCCTGAATGAATTGCTTATTGACTCGCCCCTTTATTTGTTAATCCACAAGCTACAGAGAGGGGGGGATCAATATGACACTTATAGTGCTGTTGAGCAAAGCTGCTACTTACTACTGACCAGGACATGACAACAGCCGAGCATCACCCCCCCTCCCTGATGGGACTCAGAACAGGGATGGAGGGTGATGAAGGTGCTAAAACATTTGACCGAACATTGATGCACACGGATCTGTTACACCAGGCACTGCTTGCCTTCCCTGGGAAAAGCACCATATTTTAATTACTAATTTGTGTGTCTGTCAAACCTCACGTAGAAAATCGGGAAGTAGGGCAGAGAAATGCAGGAATGATACAGGCTGCCAAAGAAAGCAGGAACAGATGAGAAATGTAAAATTTATGATGAAGCACTTCCTCTGTTTGCTTGTACCGAAAACAGTTTAATATACAGAGAAAATTGTTTATCTAACCAACACTATGCTCAGCTCAGGTATTTGGTTATATATGCAAGCTGTAACAGGCTTATTTTCAGGAGAAGGATCACCTAGGTTGTTCCATAATTCACAGCGAATATTTCTCCAGGACTTAACAAAACACACTGCAAGGAATAACAGCTATGTGCAGAAAGACTTCTGCTGTGTCAACCCAGCCTGCTAAAGTCTTGCTTTTCCAGCAGTTTTGCCTAGAGAAAAGAAACCTTTATTGTCCTTAGTGGGACCCATTTAGCCATAGGAGGAACCGGCGTGAGCCGTTTCCTTCATTGTCACCCCACCACCCCCCGTTTGTAGATGAAGCTGCTGAGATATTAGATTCCGCTTCATGCCATTTCTTTGTTTTCCTTTATTCAGTCTTCACTGGCTACAGATGGCACAGCTCTGACACTTAAGCGAGGTGTTTCATTTCTGAATCACTCAGCATCAAACTTATTTCTTTTATTCGCTTTAATTTTTTTAAGGGAGGGGATGGTGGCAATGGACATAAAACCATGCACTTGAAATATTTAAGAGGAGGCAACGTCCCGGAGACCTGAATGTTCATGCCACCCAAATGAGAAAGGACATCGCTCATTTCCAGCCCCAAATTGCCTTGCTCCCATTGGTGACCTTCTCTTAAACTGCCTCATTCACGGCCCCCCCACATCCCCCTCCTTGCTGCCCACCTTCATTGGGTAGGGATCAGGAGAGGGAGGAGCAAGCCCAACGCAGTCGTTCGCCACCCTCACCCGAGCAATTATTTCTCACCCATTTCACTCATCTGTCTCCATTAACGCACACGGAGGACAGGCAATTTGGATGCTCGTTCATCCCACACTTTTTCACCGGCTTGTCGACCATAGAAGAAAAATCAGACAGAAACGGGAGCTGCGATCCATTCTCCATCTTCTTCATGTTTACCTCTGATCTCGGTTTATGGCTGATTTTTTTTATAGGTTATTGTTTTCTGTGAGGAGCTCAGTCACTCCATGATGAGACCCTCTCACCTTATAACCAAGTAGCCAAATCCTTTGGCATTTTTTGTGTCCTTAGGTACTGGATATAAACCATTACAATAGTCTTTAAATGATAGTATGGGCTGCCTCTAGATCAGGGGTGGGCAATCTTATCCGCAAAGGGCCGGTGTGTATGCAGGTTTCTGGGATAACCTTTATGTCAGCTGTTCAAACCCAGGTGTGAGGACTCTTCAGCCAATCAGTTCTTTAATTAGTAATCTAATTAGGGAGTTGCAGCGAAAACCCACATACACACCGGCCCTTTCTGTATAAGATTGCACACCCCTGCTCTAGATTGATCTGTGTGTTCATACATATTTGTGCAGTACTTCAGCTAAGCACTGCTCAGGTAAATTATGTGTGACTTTGACCTCTATCCTTTTCATATATGTATCCATGTTCATATAATTCGATGATGTACTCTTCTAATACCAAATATTCTTTATGTATGTACATAAATGTAGTGATTTAATAACCGCTGATAAAAGTGCAAGTGTGACTAATGAAATACAGTGGTACCTCAGTGGTACTCTGGATCGAATCCTAAAAAGTTCGAGTTCTAATCGAAAACCAATTAATTGGTTCTTTTCTTAATGGCTTCCAAAACGATAAAGAACTTATCCCAACTTTACCCCTGTCCTACCCAATCGTTGGCTCCTGCCGTGTGCCACGCCCCCCTCATTAACCTCGTGTGGGATCCCCATGTGATCAACTGTTTCTGGTTGTTGTCATTAGTCCTCTGTATTAAGTCCGCGTTTCAGTTTGTTTCCCTAGTCTGGTCATTGGGTGCCTTCGACTTGCTTACAGCACTGGCTTAATGTATTGCGACCTCTCACCCGGCTGCACAAACTGAAACCGCCTCCGTGACGACACACCTTTGCCCTTATTGGCTGAAGAGTTTAGTTACATGCATGACGTTTGTATCCCAGGCAGTTCCAATGCGTAATCTGCTATTTCTCCCTATATTGCTTAAATATTATGTAAAGTGGTGAGAACTGGTTTTCAGTTAATTTACCTGGTAAAACTAGGTTTAGATAAATGACATAAATGCTATTTATTGTTAGTTACTGTAATGTTGCGCTGCTTTATTTGGTTAATTGTCCAGCCTGTGAATAAGGCATTCAAGTAAGAATTGCATTGTAGTATGACTCATTTCCCTGCGCGTACAATTTATATTAGGTCGGCGTTCTCGGGTTGACTTCTGATATTCAGATCGGGTTCTAGGTCAAACTGCTTTGTTTGCCTTTCAAGAAATTCGAGTTCTAGTGAGTTCGAGAACCGACGTACCACTGTATATCCATCCATCCATCCACCCATCCATCCAATCATTTATCCAGTACAGGGTAGTGGAGAGGAAGCACAAAGCAAGCCTAGGCTTCCTAGGCTGGAGTACAAAACAATAATTCACTGAAACATGTACTAAGGCTCAGCAGTCTAAGTCTTTGTGCCTGTGGTCAGAAGGTCGCCGGGCGAAGCCTTAGCAGAAAGATCACATGTCCATGGGCCCTTGCACAAGACCCTTAGCCCCCAGCTCCAGGGGTGCTGCACATTAGCTGACTCTGTGCTGTGACCCCAAGCTATGGAGAATATAATGAGGTAGTCAACGAGAAGCATTCCAGTGTACCTGTACTTGTGCAAATGGCAAATAAATAATTTATCCTTCAAATGTATTTTTGCAATATTCACATTTCACGTAAATAGCATAATACTTAACTTTCCCTCTGAGAGACAACAGGAAGGCAAAGATTCACAAATAGGGGCAAACTAACTTTTGACCTCACAGAGTAAGACAGTGATTCCCATTTAGGGCATTAAGTTTGAAATATGTCCGACTGCCCAGCAATCAGAGCCTTTTGGTTTCATTTATTGTTTGTTTTGATTGTGACTCCAAAAAAATACATTTGTAGAGGAAGAATCAGTCCCTTCTCATGGTATTATGGAAATATGGACAGGTGTCCAATTTGACAGCAGTGTGGAGATGTGGATGTCTGGCCTTTTAATGGCGTAGTGTCAGTGTGGATATTTGTCCCATATCTGTCCCATATGACAGAAATGTGAGGATTTTCAATGACTACAGAGGTCACAGCTGGCAGTAACACATTTTCTATCAACATAAATAACAAATGACTATGAGGCCCTGAAGCTGAACTCTAACCCTGTAAATGTGTGGGCTTCACTGAAGGTCCTCTTTCATTGCAGTCTCAAGGACATGCAAATCTAAGCTTCACCACGACAGGTTGTTGTTTCCACTGAGTGCAGCCTTCTAATGGAATGGAGAACTTTATTTGGGAAAATAAACACTAAAAGCTAAATTCTGTTTCTCATCTGATTTTTTCAATAAGCATCCTATTCTCGTGATTCTGATAGCCTTTAAATGCTTGCTATATAATATATTATTGTGAAACATGTAAAACGTTACATTAAACAAATTTTATGTGTAACAATTTTATCACCACAGAGTGACATAAATACTACAGTAAAACAATAAAAGCTGATCAGAGTGATAAAATCTCAGTGCTAGCTGTGCAGAAACGTATTATAAAATGTAATGTATTTACAATATAATCATTTATAAGATCCATTTACATATACATTACATTTACATGTACATATACAGTGAACATTGTCATCGGGGGTGGTGAGAGCTCAGTGGGCAAGTCTCTGTGCCAGTGATCAGAAGATCCACTTCCAACCCCAGCCTTGGCAGAAAGGTCACATGCCCATGGGTCCTGAGCAAGGCCCTTAGCCCCCAGCTCCAGGGGCTGCTGCATGTCAGCTGACCCTGTGCTGAGACTCCCAAGCTATGGAGAGCAAGATGGGGCAAACAAAGAGAAGAATTCCAATTGTCTGTACCCATGCAAAGATATGGTTATTTTTTCCATGTGGTGATAGCAAGTGACAGTGATAGTCTACTCATCAGGTTATTTGCACATTTCTATCACCATGGCTGCTTTTATCCATCACAGAGCTCCAATACCCCCTCCCCCCATCTAAATATACCATTATTTAATTCCCAGGTGCTGCAGCCAATTCAGATTGTATAGAAATATATCATAGAGCGGGTTAGGAGATCATGGGAAATGGTTGAACCAAATTAAAATAATCAAAAATGTTAATATGGCATTTACAGTCCAATTAATTCACAGTGTGAGAAAGAGCAAGGCAGAACCACTTTAATTATCTGTGTATTATAGTAATCAGTGTTTTCTTTCTTCATTGTAGTGCCTTTGAAATTACTGCTTTGTTTTTATCTCACTTTTTATAGGGTCCAGTTCATCTGGAGAAGGCGCAACATGATCATTTTTACAGGAAGTGCTTTAGGACAGAAATATAAGTGCATATTTTACAACATATTTTAATTCAATTATCTTGGTTTTTATTACCATTGGCATATGTGCTTGGCAAGGGGTACTGGAAATGAGTAGGTGACAATGATGAGAGGTAAAGAGGGACAAATGATTAATGCAAGCAAATGCGATGGCTTGGGAAATTAATTTCCTTTTATGACAACATGCAGACAGCAGCACGGGCAGACCCTCATTGTATCCTGCCCCTCACCAGTTCTTTTTATTTTGTCATTCTTTTGAAATGGCACTTGAAGCCCTCATTTACTCCATTTCATTCATTTGATTTCTTATTTGATGTTATTTCCCATGGATCCAATCTAAAAAACAGAAGAGAAAAAATCCAAATTACCCAAAATGTGAAAGGTGGAAAAATCAAGAGGCGAGTAAACCTTTGTGGGTTCAAATTTTCATATCAAACATTATGAATTCATTTCAGTGAAAAATGCTTCAAAATAAACCCAAATTAACTAAACCTTAAAATTCCTTAAAATTGATTTTTACACCTTATTCTTGTATTCTAGAGAGCACTAAACTGCCCATGCAACCATAATGATACTGCATAATCTAACTAATGGCCAATTTTAAATACTGAATTTGGACCAGATTTATTTTTATTTAGTAGCAAAAACTTAGCAGTATTATAATGCACAGACCTACACAGTTCTTATCCATGAGGTTGTTGTTGCTACTATATAATACCACATAATAACTAAAACATTCAATTCTGCTGTTATGGTTTTCTTTAAGTCAAACTAGACATGAGAATCAGCAAAACAAAAGGCCGATTGTAAACATAGTTTGGGTTTCATGGCAGTTTCTTTTACCATGACACAAGTGTTTCCCCATTTAAAGATCCTAATATTATACTGAAGTCATTCAGGTTAAGTACTGGGCTCAATGGTTCAACGGCAGCACCTGTTCTGGTACTTGAACCAGCAATCTTGTCCTGTTGCAAAACTATGCTACTTGTCAGCCATAGTAAATGTTTTATGATGTATAATGATATATACATTGCCTGAAACATTAAGAACACACCCAAGATGGCCTCTGTCTAGGCAGAACAGGAAAAGCTATTTCTCTTCAAAGAATCGTTCCTGTGTTTCTGCGCCTCTTGTGGAAGAGAATTTATGGGTTTAGGGGGATAGGGAGGCAGATAAGAGGGGGAGAAAGCAGAGAGGTATAGATGACTGGAGCTGGGGGGGGGGGTGTGCTTTGAAGGAGTGACGTGAGGAATGGCTGCCATTGGACCCATCCTCTGATATGGCCCAGCGCGTCCGGTGGTTGAACATGCCCATAAAGCACGCAGCTCCGTGTCAAGGCCATAAAACTGAATTAAAATATTAAATCTGTCAGCAGCTCGCCTCGTAAATAAAGTCATAAATTACTTCCATAAAAAGTAAAGATGGCCTGTATTTCACAGAGGGAACAGGACCCTGCCCGTTAAAGTGTCAATTGCCCTTCTCTGCAGACTGAGAGGGCTAATTGCATGGGAAAGTGGCTGCAGCAAAGGTTGCATCAGCAAGACGCTACAGGAGCTGGGCCTTCCTCAGCGCAACCTAAGGTGCAGCAGATGGATCCCTGCCCCATGGACTGCAGAACACAGACTGAAATCAAGACCAGGAGGCAAAGGAGACTGTATAAGCAATGGACCTGATACTAATTGGTATGGAGACATCCATCAGTGGAGGGATATAGAGCTCATATGTGGTCGGTCATCCCCATTTAGATATGTTCTCAACTTGCAAGGTTTTGGAGAAGCATCCTTGTTCAGGTTAAGGAGAACTTAGAAGGTTTGGTTGTATGTGCAACCTTATAGCACCACTCGCCCGGCATGACTTGTTCTCTTCTCTCCCATCTCCTTTGTTTAATGAGGAACGGGGGAGCTTGGGAATGCTTGAGTAAGCACTGCATTAGAAGATTAATTGCTGGTGGGGTTAGATGGTCCAGGGGTGCCTTGTTGGGAAGTCAAGGTTGCAGAAACATGGATTTTTTGCACTTAATCTCTCACTTTCACACCTGGGTTTCTGAAGGTGTCTTGTATTGATTTTGCACTTTTCTTTAAGACATGTTCCTTGGCACACCAAAGCTATACCCCCAAGAGACCCAGATGCAAAACCACAACTTCTCAATCGCTTACCCATCAGAACAGCTCACTGGTAGCCCATGCTGAATGATCATGGATGCAGGAAGTTTTCAGTACTTTCTGTAGCTAAACACCAAAGGTCAGATGAGGTAACTTTCATTTAATGTGTTTCTAGGTGGCAGCTGAAGCACTTTTTAACATCCAGGCTACTGTCAGTTCATATATTCTGCAAGTGACAGTTCTGGAAACGAGCACATTCATTACATTTAGAAACAAAGGAAAAAGCACACATGATCGATCACAATGCCAATATTTTGGTTTTTAATGTCTAAGACACTGTAATCATTGTAGAGATGACCAACTGAAAATGATATATTCTTTGAGCATTACGTTCACATATTAAGTAGTAAAAATAAACTGCCCTTTACACCAAACTTTACTCATTTCATGCAGCATGGTGTTGCAAAGTATGTTATTCAGGTTAGTAGGACTGTTTGTGTTTTCACCTCATTAATGTATCAACCTACTTTGGCATTAATAGAAGGTGCTTAGACCACATTAGAACAAACTGACCACAAAAAACTCATGTCTCAGAACCATGGATTCTCCACATAAAAGCATAAAGATTTGCAACTGGGTTGTGCCTGTACCTTTGTAATAACAATGTAAAATGCTATTGGTTTTAGGACCATTATACAAGAAAATCATCCGCTGGGAGATATTAATTTCTTGGCAGCAAATATTTGTAACTTCCAGTACATTCAGCTAAACTAAGCATTTGACATTTATTTTACAACGAAACCAAATTGAATTCTCCTAGATCAGGAACAACATTTCTTATCCAATAAAATTAAACATGCCAGACTCGAGGGTCATGGTTCAGTTCCTTGCTGAGGAACTGTTATTGTTCCTATGAGTTTCCCTCACTTAACCACATGAAAGTCAAACAAGTACAACAATGCATAGCTGTATCACTCTCATACATGGCTAATCTCGAAAAACCTCAGTATACGTGACTGCAGGTCATGCTCTCTGTGTTTCAGCAGAGTACAGCACAGGTACCCAAGGGTCATTCACATCTGAGTCTGAATGTTGTGGAGCTGAGAGGAGACCTTCAGGCTCACAGATCAGGGGGCAGCCACACCTGCAGATGCTGCCCGGGAATGTGGCTCGGCCAGCATCCTGCATGGCAAAGCCACACCGGAGTCCTGCAAAGCTGCTATATTTAGATTAACAAACCAGCACTCAGTTACTTCCTGATTAATTCCACCGACCTTGTGCATCCTGCTTATTTTATGACTGTTCACCACACTGTGGCAATTTAATAATGCTTGAAGAAGCAGAAGAACTTCACAAATGTTGGAATAATACCAGAAATCAGAGTAGAAAATCAACACCATTTTTACAGACAACAGTCAGCAGTTCTATCTAAAGTAACATTTATATTTCTATATTCAGTACACAGTTATATATTAGCTCAAGGGCAGAATAGCAGGATCCCTCTGAGGCCTGAGGAGTGACCTTGTAGTCACAAACTAGCCAAGGATGAGAGTTCAGCAAGATGTAAGAAATCCCTCATGGAGAACAAGAAAGATGTGTGATGAGAACCTCAGCATGATGTGTAGACTAACTGTCTCTCCCTGTATCCACATTTCATCAGACAACAGCAGGATGCTTTGATATACAGTGTTTTTTAACTGGTTTGCCCAGTAGTACAAGTTTACTGCCAAAATGTATTGGATTATCTTCCTGATTTTGTACAGTGTAAAAACTTCTTAAACCTCTGAAATAGTATTAAATGACATTTAAACGATATAAATTGCTTCACTTTTTCCTTAACAGTGAACTGAGATATTAAATTAGGGGAAATATGAACATTCTAACTGCATGATCCCAGTTTAATAGGTTTTTAGTGCATAATAATATCAGCCAATCATAAAATGCCACATACACTGTTGAGCGAACAGTGTCTAAACTCTAGTCAACAAACCACAAAATTCAACCGGGTAAAATCACATCATTGACTACATTAATTGCATAGCTTATCTAATCAGAAAGCCTAATATCCACAATCTATCATAATGAAAATCTAATACATTATTACGTTAGACATTGCATACTCCATTCATTCTCTGTACCCACTTGTCCTATTCAGGGTCATGGGGGTCTGGAGCCTACATGTGCAAGGCAGAGAACAACCCAAAATGGGGGACCAACCCATCAGAGAGAATCCAGAGGAAATCCCAAAATAACATAGAGAATATGCCAAGTTCACATACACAGAGCCAGGGCAGAGACTTGAACCCCAGTCCCAAGGGTGTGAGGTAACAGTGCTAACTACTGGCTCACCTCATTGTATACTCTCTTTTTGAAAAACAACAAGAAAAACTGTAGGTAATGCATTCATAAATGTAAGCAGTCAGAAAATAAATGTGCCAACATAATATTTACACTGGCTAATTTGGCAGAAGGTTTTCCTAAAAGTAAAAAGCAAGCACATGGAAGAAGGGCTTGAATCAGCAAAAAGCTTCAAAACAAGCACATAATTAGTAAGACACATACTGGAGACACGAAAGCAGGGCTGACCAATCGTGCTCCTGGAGCTCTACCACCCTGCAGAGCTTAGCTTCAACATAGCTGGCTGAAATACTGAGATACTGCTGAAGGGCCTGATTATTTGTATCAGGTGTGTTAAATTAGGGGTGCAGCTAAGCTCTGCAAGGTGGTAGATCTCCAAGACCAGGGGTGGGCAGCCCTGCACTAAACTATTACTCTATAATATTGAGGTGCAAAACACCATAGAGGAAATATTGTACTGATATAACATGCAGTAAACAGGCCTCAGATTATGCTACACATACAATATCAGCATCATAAAAAAAATCTAAAGGGTATTAATTTTTGCATCTAATTAAATAACAGTCATATTTATCAAAATTTGAATAAATTCATTACTCATTCACTCATTGTGTGTGTGGTGTGTTTGTTTGTGTGCCCTGAGATGGACAAGCATCCCATCCTGGGTATACCTCTTTTAAAAAGTTCTTTTGTTTATTTATTTTGCCCATTATTATTATTGCTGTTGTTGTTATTGTTTGTTTGTTTGTTTAGAATGTTAGAGGTTTTAAGAAAACAAATTGTCCTTAAAAAAAGATTGTTTTTTATAATGGAATATACTGAGAATATTATCAGATGGGATTCTATGTAATAAAATACTATTTTCATTGTCAGCTGTAAACAAATAGTTAACAAAATTTTACTTAGCTCTCTGCAAATTAATGACATCAGAAAGTTTCCAATAGCTGCTTTGTATCTTTCTGTCCAGGTTCAATGTTCCATTCATTCTGTGGAATTGTAAAGAAATGACCCCACAGCATGTGATCGGGAATGACAAAACTTTGCATACATAGCAAACCTGCAGGAGAGCAGGACAGCATCCCACTGTGTTGGTATCACACTTCAGTGTAATCCTGTAACCTTTACATTTTAAACCACTCCCGAGACCTTTCTATTTCTAACTCTATTTCTGTTTGGGCAACAAAAATACATAATAAATGTAAAGATTTCCCATAGCTCATTCGCTGCCCTGCCTTGGTCTGTCGTGCTCTGTTGATGGATTAAATGAGCACTTTCCCATATCATGTAAGCAGTGCTCTCAGCCTGCACTCGGCCGCGGTATGTCCCCCCGCCACTGATGCCTTATCCAGCTGTCAGCTATGTGGCCGCACACCCTGTGATGGATAGAGGACATGTGGTGGGACACCACGATTGGTTTAATAGAGACTCCAGACTGAATTGCCGGCAAGGTAAATGCTAAGAGCCCCATAAAATATCTTTTCCTGATGGACAGATTCATTAATTGGTGCCTGTGACACACAAGGACCAGGGCGACTGCTACCTGGGTAGGCGAAGTTTAAAGGAGAAGCGCATCATTTACAGGTGTCCATCACCTGAGAGAATCTGCGGCCCCTGTGAAGGCTGGGGCAGGACAGGGTGGTGCCACCCTAAATATTTACTCTCTCTATAAGCCATTAAATCAGCTGCTGGGCAAACGTGGTTTTTCACTGTCATATTGTCTGCAGGTTTTTGTGCCTGGAGGTTTATCTTTGGGAATTTCATTGCTTGCTATAGGGTTCGGTCATTATTTAATCAGCAATCCAAATCTCCACAATTTACCTTAATGTAAATCGGGTATTTATGGCATTTATGTTTGTCATTGCATATTCCATCCATTTTCTATACACACTTGTTCCATGCAGGGTCACAGGGGTCCAGAGCTGATCCTGGAAGGTGAGGGCGCAAGGATTTTGGTCTGACGCAGCATTTTTTTGTACTGAAAGGTAATATATTAATGTTTAATCACAGTATGCAATAGCGTTTAGTGGCACAGGAAACAGCACTGCTTGGTAACCTTAATGCTGAAAGTGCTAGTGTTGCATGCAGTGTGTTACTTTCACCTGACTATCTAAGCTTGTAATAGAGACCATTGTTGGGAAAATGGGGCGATTGAAAAACTTCCTGATCAGAGTCCAGATTTGAACTTATGGAAAATATTTGATCTCACATTAAACACAAACTAAGCAGAAAATGACTCCTCGACTGTTTGAAGTCATTAACATTCACTCTTCTTTCTATAAAAAAAAGTCTGCAAGTTTACCCCAAAGGGTAAAGCTAAGGCACTGTATCTATTTGTTTAATTCTTGCTAATGACCAATTATTAGCTGGTGAGACCATTAAAAGCTTAACGTTTTGCTATTTTGGGTTTTGCCCCAGAGTGTATAGTTGGGAAATGGACCAACAGACTCATGGGTGAGAAATGTCTTTCTAAAATAGGCAGTGCCACTTTCTGTTTTACAGGCAACACAAGAGCAGCAATCTGATTTCTCTAGATAAATCCAGCAGAATTAGTCTCTTGGTCATGCAAACTGATTCCTCCTTCTGGCCATGCTGGTCCAAGCTGTGCATTTTTTGAGCATTTTTCTTTTGGAGTAAATCAACTCGAAGTCTCTGCACCTTCTCCCGGCCCGGCGACTTGCTCTGATATGCTAATTCTACCATTAATCACAATAATCCTGTCGCCACGCAGTGGGAGCTCGAGATCCTACGGTCCCTTCAACAGAAATCAATCTGCTAATAAAAAAGCACTTTTTCACGGGAAAATGGGCAGCAGTTCATGCGGAAAGGTGAAAAAAATCACTCAGAGCAAAGGGACCATGTACCGCGGGCGGAAAAAGGATGAGTAATGGTGCAAATGAGATATGCAGAAAAGAGACACCTAATATGAGCCATATTTAGAGAAGGCAGTCATGGGAGAAGTAAGACATGACTGTACATATTAAAAACACCAAGCAGGCCATTAATTGCAATAATGTCACATTAGGATCCCACCCTGCACAACTGTTCAGCTATTTTTTTCATACATTAGCAATATGCTAGCACTAGATCAACGTGAAGCCTCTGCAAAATGTAAAAAATATCTTCCCTCTTTGAAGAACAAAGTTTGCACATAGAGAGGAATTTAGCCAGTGAGGATGTCAGCCAGACAGCAGAGCTTTATAGAAGCTGACAGGATGATGATTGTTATTATTCACCTGAGGAATTTTGTAACGACACAGACAGTTAATTTGCAAAGCGCCGCCACGTCGACTTTGTAGTCAACCCAAGTACCAACAGACGCAAACCCCCATTCAGGATGCCTTTGTTACTGTTCTCATCCAGAACAACAGTCAGGGTGAATCAGGCATCCAATTACATTGTGTCAGACTCTCTCCCTCTCTCTCAAGCAGACACACACACTTAAGATGGGGGAAAAAAAACATGAAATCCAACCATTGTTCAGTGTCAAAAAGATACTGTTTGTAGCTTGAATACATTGAGCCTCATTCACAAAGTAGTATCATAATCATAAAATGGAATTTTAAAAAGCAACTAGGGAATAATTTATCTCCATGTTCTGGAGAGTTACAGAACTTTCAGTGAAAAAATAATTGATTTAAAATAACACACACACACATATATATATGTGTGTATCCGCCTGGCAAGAATTGTTGCTAAAATGACATAATCCACATTGAAGAAATGGAATATCTGCCAAGGGAGTGAGAATTC
>JABFEA020000098.1:32422104-32436441 GCA_019775915.2 Cyphomyrus plagiostoma | reverse complement strand
TCGTAGATGATAAAACGCAGTTCTAGTAATACTTCTTATGTGAGCATCAAAACATAGATCTGAATCAACTAGAAGACTAAGATTTCTAATTACCGTGTTAGGTTAAGAAGGCCATTAATGCTGAGGTGGTGAAACTTATTTCTTGTAGCCTTGGGACCAATTACTATTATTTCTGTGTTTAACATTACGAATTTTTTTGCTATTCAGCACCGAATATCTAACAGACAGTCTTCTAACCGAGATAGGAATGATGTGTCATCAGGGTTAAAAGATATACATAACTGTGTATCATCTGCATAACAATGAAACCCAACACCATGATTTCTAATAATGTTACCAAGAGGTAGCATGTGTAGGGTAAACAGTAGTGGGCCCAGTACTGATCCCTATGGGAAACCATATATGACTTTAGTGGCCTTGGATGATTCGTTGTTCACATGGGCATACTGATAGCGACCAATTAAATATGAGCGGAACCAAGAGAGTGCTGTCCCCGTGATGCCAACTACACCTTCTAACTGGTCCAAGAGGATATTATAGTCAACAGTATCAAATGCTGCAGTTAAATCTAGTAAAACCAACAGTGATATATAGCCACGGTCAGAAGCCATAAGTAAATCATTCATTACTTTGACTAGAGCAGTTTCTGTGCTATGGTTTGGTCTAAAACCAGATTGATATAACTCATTAGTATTTTTTTTGTGGGAAAGAAGACAACTGACGAACTACAACCTTTTCCATGATCTTTGAAATGAAAGGAAGATTTGAGATCGATCTAGTTTCCTAAAACACTAGATTCAAGATTTGGTTTCTTTAGGATGGGTCTAATAACAGTCATTTTAAAAGGTTTTGGAACATATCCAAGCTTGAGAGATGAGTTTAACACATTTACCAGAGTATCGCTAATCTGAGGTGCAATTTCCTTGAAGAATTTTATAGGAATTGGGTCTACAAGGCTAGTAGAGGATTTACAGGAGGAAATTAAGATCAAGAGTTCTGAGTGTTTTATAGGAATGAAAGATTCAAAGGTCTCATTATTAATAGGCTTAAGACTAGCAGGAGGCTGGGAGCCGTAGGTAGCTAAGGACGTGCACTGGATGGTCTGTCTAATCTTAGTTACTTTACCATTAAAAAATGTAATAAAGTCATCACTCTTAAGAGCTTGCGGGACTTGTGAGTTTAATGGAGAATTTTGAGTTAACCTTGCCACAGATTCAAATAGGAATTTTGGATTGGTTTTGTTCCCGTCTATTAATCTGGAGAGATACACAGACCTAGCAGTCACTAGTGCTTCACTCTATTTAGACAGGTTCTCTTTACACGTAGATTTGAAAACTTCCAGTTTAGTTGAGCACCATTTGCGCTCTAGTTTGCGTGATGCCTGTTTGAGTTCATGTGTATGATCGGAGTACCAAGGGGCAGGTTTCTTATCTCTATGCTTTATCTTCTTAAGTGGTGCCACAAGATCTAGTGTGCTGCGAAGGGATTTTTCCAAGTTGCCTGTTCAAATTCAGTTATACACAATGCTTCAGATGTAAGGCTGTAGGACTGTGGAAGTTGTTTCATAAATGTTGTTGTAGTTGTTGAGACAATTGAACGTTTAATTCTGTACTTTGGAGCTGTGGTCAACGGGAGGCTATATTGGATTTCAAACGTTAGCAAGTAATGATTTGAGATCACAGGAGTCTGAGGCACAATAGATACATGTTCCACCAGGATGCCATGACTAATAATCAAATCAAGGGTATGGTTACAGGCATGAGTAGGCCCGACTACATTCTGACATACAGCTAAAGAGTCAAGGATAGCTGCAAACGCTATTTTCAAAGGATCACTATCTTTCTCCATATGAATGTTAAAATCACCCACAATAGCAGCCTTGTCAGTAGTGACCACCAGGTTCGTTAAAAAATCAGCAAACTCCTTAAGAAAATTACTGTATGGCCTAGGTGGTCTATACACAATAACAATGGTGATTTGGGGTGAAGAGCTAGAAAGAGATGAGCCAGCAAGGCTAAGAACAAGAGTTTCAAATGTGCTGAAGTTCAAACCACATTTCTCAGACACTAGACTGGACTGAAAAATTGCAGCAACACCACCACCTTTGCGATCTGGAGGGTTATGCTTATAACTGTATTCAGCTGGTGTAGATTCATTTAGTGCCATGAATTCATTCGGTTTAAGCCAGGTCTCTGTGAGGCATAGGGCACCAAGACTAACATCAGTAATAATTTCATTTATTAATAGTGCCTTAGGAGCCAGTGATCTTACATTCATAAGTCCAAGTTTAAGTTTAAGCGTTGCATCACAGCTGTTTTCTAGTAATGGATTCATTGTAATTTTTATTAAGTTATTATGGCACACACTACGGGGGAATAGGCTTCCATGATTAAAAACGCGGAGAGAAAATGATACTACAGTTCTATAGACAGATATGTAAAGTCAGTGTGCATGAAAAGCTGCACTTGGCCTTTTAGCTACCATTTGTTTAGCTATGCTTAGTGTTCTGTATAAATAGGCACGTGAGTGTCAAAACTGAACCAAAGAATAATCAATGAAGGTAATCTCGTCTGATGAGTCACATTCTCTGTTACATCATTTGGACAGCCACGTGTCAATTACCTGGGGAAGAGGTGGCACCTGAATGCATTACAGGAAGAAGACAAGGTGGCAGACGCAGTGTGATGCTCTGGGCAATGTTCTGTTGGGAAATTTTGGGGTTTTTGTCATTTATGTGGATATCACCTACCTAAACATTGTTGCAGATGAAGTACAGCCCTCCATGGCAGCTGCATTCCCCGATGGCAGTGGCCTCTTTCAGCAGGATGATGTGCTCTGCCACACTACAAAAATTGATCCGGAAAGGGTTGAGGAACATGAAAAAGAGTTCAAGGTATTGACTTGCCCTCCAAATTCCCTAGATCTCAGTCTTATCGAGCATCTGTGGAATGTGCTGGACAAACAAGTCCGATCCATGGAAGCCTCACCTTGCAACATGCAGGACTTGGTGCCAGATACCACAAGACAAGTTTTGAATAGTCCAAGCTTGATGGGTCAGAGCTGTTTTGGTGGCATGAAGGAGACCTAAGAATATTAGGCAGGTGGCTTTAATGTCATTTTTCACTGTATAGCTGTCTACATTTGTAGCTGTTAATGACAGAAGGAGTAATTAGTTAAAGTTTTTAGACTGAAGTCAAACTATTTTGTTCTGTTCCATTTTTTACTACCTCAGTGAGGCATTCTTAAAAGATTTCGGATCTATTTGACTGAGTAACAGTAGAATTTCACTGCTGAATAATTCATAAACAGCCAATTCACAGTCAAAAAAACTGATATACACAATTCTGGAGATTGTCTACATTGTTCTATTTGAAATTTTCACACATACAGAAAGAATAGCTCTTTTGGTTGCTTTAATTTCTGCATGAATATGGTGGTGTGTTTGACCAACCTCAACTGGGGGATTTTGAGTAATTACCTGAAGTTACATACCAAAAGGAACTTTCACTAGGAAGAAAGTTTTGTCACGGAGAAACTTTTATATATAAGTATATAAGGCAGTCCACAGGTTAATCTCACCAGACTTACGGACAACTGGTAGGTATGAATGGACTGCCATAAAGCCTATCATACTAAAAATTGGGTTAAATACGACGGTCCATAATAACGTACACGCACACTGATTTGGGACACTCGTGAAAACATTGCACGGCTTCAGTGGTTTATCTGCTCGAGATACAGTGCTGGATGTAAGTTACTTTTATTATTATTGTATAATTATGATTATTATTATGTTCTGTATTATTATTGTTCTAACCTACCTACAAATTCAACTTAAAGACAGTCTTTGTATCTTGTTCGTAACATGAGAACTGCATTATAGGATCACGGTGAGCTTGCACCCTGTCTTAGAAACCATAGCCTAGGATTCTCAGGACAGGGAGTCAGCTCACGCATAGGCATTGACAACAGCACTTCAAATCACATAACTACCAATTTTTGTACTGCAGGATATAATTGCGTTACCCAGAAGTCATGTAAGAAGAACATACAAACTCCACCCACAGCACTGTCGACAGGAAATTATAAGCCCACTTCCCTCAAAGTATGAGGCTGGGGTGCTGCCCACTGAGCTGAACGTTTCTGTCCCATTCATTATGCTCCAAACAAGCTGCTCTCAGTACAAAGTCATTAAAAGGCAAAGTGAACAGAAAGAGGGAAACAGGGGAGTTTAATGGAGTCTGTATAATGCTATAACAGTTATAATAATCTGAAGACACTCAACCATGAGTTAATTTAAATATGTCTTACAAAGTTAGCTCAGCAAACTTTAAATTACATTGTCTTAAACGTAAGATGATGTCAGATACCTTCATATGAAATGATGAATGAGTAAGCATGCTTAAAGAGTGCTGATGACTTAATCATTACTGCCGATTATACAAAAATTAAATGAAACAAAAGAAAGGTTTCTTTTACAGCGCAAGCAGGATGAAGGTCTGTAGCTATGGTGTCTTTCAAGACTCTTCAGCATGACTCAGTGATGATGAGCTCATCCCAATGCACACACCTGTGGATCAAGTTCTGACACACAGACACATTTCCATAGATAACCAAAAGACAAACTATGACATATAACCACATGCAGATATTCATGAGATTGAACTTTATGTAATTAGACTAATTATGTTTTTCCATAAAAACAGTACAAGAAGAGGTGATATTTTGGAGAATACCATCAATCTATGCATCTATCCTCAAACTGGCAATCATGGTCAGGGTGACAGGGGGACCCGCAGCTGATCCCAGTCAGCACAGGGCGCAAGGCAGGGGACACAACGAGTGCAATGCTGGTCCATTGCAGGGTAACCATACAGTGACCCACCACCCACGTGAAAAGAGAGAAAATATGTGAACCACTCACACAGAGCTGATGACACTAATGTAACCCCCCATTAAGTCACTATGCTGCCCAAACAAGCCACTGTCATTGAAATCAGCCAACATATGGACATACACACAAGAGTGATTCCATGCGACAGACGCTGATGCTCACACTCTGGCAATCTGGCTGCCCTGAGGCTTTCTGTTCCGCCTCTCTGTACCCCTCCTCCATACATGAAAAGCGAGAAGAGAACCTGTACGGCAAGTACAAGCGATAGGGGCGAAAAGTCATATTTCATAGCCTGCAGGAAGTTTTTTGCATTTTAAGCAAGACAAAAGATTAAAGCTCTCCATTTTCGTGTTTCTCCTCAAAATGCACACCTACCAATTACATTCCTAGGGCCTGTGGTTTAGTCATGATGGGGGGGTTAAAGTCAGGTAAAGCTGGGGAAGAAAAGTGTTAGCAGATGATAAAACTTTTGGGTACATTAATAGTGGCATTACGCAGGTCAGCTGATCTAGGTTGACAAAAACATTCAGTATGAATCTCGGATGTATCTCGCATCTCCCCATAATGCCACTTCTGGCTCTCATTTCCTGAAATGTCGGTCTCTTCATCTCTTATTCCTTTTAAACCATTATCTAACCCAGTGGTTCAGAACTGGCTTAATCTCAGGACCCACATTTTTATCTGGTTAATTTAGTTAACTACCCACATTTTTCAAATATCACACCAAGTTATTGAGTCACAGAAGAATTTTGCAGTAATTTACAAAACCTGAGAAAGGCCACAAAATACCTTTTTTTTATCATTAATCTTTTCTTGTGATAACGGATTCATTTCTCGAGACCTCGATAAACCCAGTGCCGTTTTCTTGTGGTAACAGAATAATTTTCCTGATATTTCCAGTAAGAGTAAAGGTTCTCAACAGATTAAGGGGTGCAAGAGTTCATAAGTCTGTCTTAAGAAGATTTTGTCGTGCTTCCTAGTTGTGAGCATTTATGATACTTCAGTAGAGTTTCACTGTGCTCCTGGATGGCAAATGTGTTTATGGCTCCTCGCAAACAGAGAGATGGAGCACACAGCTTTTAGTCAGCTCGCTGTGGAGACTCAAAGACATGTTGAGGAATAGCTTCTTTCACAAGTTGTGGCGTAATGAGGCTGAGATAAGCTGTGGTTGGGGGGGAAAAATACAGAATGTTCCCTGTCTGAATCTTTCTTTCAGCTCCACGGGATATCAAAAGTATGTGAAATTACACTTATGGCTGCTGTATTTTTCCTATACTGCATAATTACAAATGGCCATTCTTAGTGTACTGTACAAATCATTCACATGAATAGGATGCGGGAAAAAATCCATGCAATTAAGAAACACTCTTTTCTTATACTTGAGACTTGAGCTCAGTTGCAGGCAGCAAACGGGGTCAATTTTACAGTCACAGCTTTTCAGCCTTGTCAGTCCTGGGAGTCATGGCAAAAAAGGAGGAAAACATGCTATTTGACCATATATCATTAAAATAATGATTCCACCCTTCTGAGACCAGGCCTTGGCCCATCTTATCCTGGGGAGGTGCAGATGGGCTCTCCTGGGGGGTGGACTCTGCTGGATCGGGATCAGGTGTAGCTGACAATCCAGTAAGTAACAACCCCCCCCCATTTAGCAATTTTTTTTTAAAAAAAGAGGCAGGTCCCCTATGCGTAATCTTCCAACCTGTTTGTTAGGAGATTTGGAACCAGAGGCTGAGGCAGTGTGGAAATGGAGAGAGGGGCTAAAGTCTACATTTTAATAAGGGCTGCGGAGGGGCTGGAGCAATGCATCACGTCTAATGAGGCTGAGAAGGGATGCGTTCATTCACTGTCATGCAGGTGACAAATGGTCCCGAACGTCGCAGACCTCCCCCCTCCAGACACAGAGCTCCTCCTGAAGGAAAGCCAGCAATGCGGGGGCAAGGGGCTGGTCAGTGGGACATGCCACAGGTTCCCGCAGACAGGACATCGAGACAGAAAACATTGAGATAAACATACATTGCACTGACAATGTCAGATAATTTCAGTTTCAGACTCCCAAACAGAAAAACCCTGTTTAGTTGACATTTGGCATTTGATTTCTTCCTTTTGATTTTATGCTAAATGACAAATCTTACAGAGATACCAAGCCACTGATTACACCAACCTTCAAGTCTAAAATAAGACATAAGCCACAACCCCCGTAGAACCACGCCTACTTTATTCTCCCTTGATATTTCTTTTTCATTCTCATGCTTGTGCTGCACACATGCTCAGTTCATTAAAACAAATACCCATCCACTAGCAGTTTACAATCCCAAAAATCATTCCAGCCCTTAGGGAAATAAGATGGCATTACATTTCAGAGCTGTCTTAATATATGAGCTTGTTTCCCTAAACAGCATGGCCGGAATTAAAAAAAAAAAGATACTAGCAAGTATTGCTGTGATTTTATGTTACCCAGCCCATGTGTGGGGGGTGGGGAGGTTGGGCGTTGTGGAGTGAGAGAACTGATTGCATCTTCTCATCTGCATGTTGTGGATGCATTATACGGCTCCCTTATGGTCATTCCTATTTAACATCCTAATTTCGCTTTGCCAGAATTAAATGCAGGAATATACTACCTTCATAATAGGGCATCCTATCCATTTGTCATAAGGTTAAGTATAATTATAAAGATGCCTCTGGCAAAATAATAACAGTAAACAGAGGCAACATGCAATCACATGCAGTTCAGATTTACTGTAATGGCAGGTAAAAACAGACCTATGTGTAAATAAGTACTGTCTTATTGTGAACATCTTCAAACAGAAATCCATCCATCCATCCATCCACCCATCCGTCTTCTAACTGCTTATCCTGGCAAGGCACATAAGACTGGCATACACACCCCCAATGGGATGCTACTACAAATAATCAATAAATAAATCAATAAATTTTCCTCACATTTTCATTAAATCTGTACAGACACCTTGAACCTGTATTGGATAGATGCTTCTGGAAGTTGGTTATGTTTTACAGAGTATGTACAAACATTTTTGTTACCATTAGTTACAAATCAGTACCATCTAAAGCCACATCTCTGTCACTTACTGCAATTAATGTACCCAGATCTGAAAGCAAATTTGTGATTTGCACCTAATAGCCGTGTACCCTGTGCAGCAGGTCCAGGGCACGATAACAGGAGCCAGAGCTCATTCAGGTGGCGGCTTCGCAACTGGCAAATGTGAAAACAGCACAAGGACAGACCTCTGTCTCTCCACTGCTGAAACCCCCTTATCGAGGAAACATAACTGTAGCTTCTGCCGAGGAGAACCCAATCTAAAACAAAAAGCTGGGAGCAGCATTCCCTCAGGCACGGCCGTCTGGCAGGCTCAGACATGGAGCTGCTGGGCATATGGATCCAAACGGCAGGGGGTGAGAGCGGTGGGGGGGGGGGGGCAACAAAACAAGCAACTGTGTCATAAGCTAATGGGAAACTCTGAGGGAAACTGGCCGTGCGGCTACAGCAGCGTCTGGCTGCATCTTTCAGCAGACTGACGCTGACTTTGTCTCATTGACCAGTCAACAAAGGGCCAGATGAACAAATACATACCAAAGAATCACCAAATCCAGCAATAAAAAGCTGTAAAAGGAGCTACTCTCATTTTCTGGAGTTTCAGAGCAACTTCTACAGTATATCGTCAACGTGTTAAACTTCTAATTCATTTTTAAATATCTGCACCCCCTAAGGTCTTTGCTTTGATGACAATTTTTCCTGGTCATGACACCTAAAAAATAAATTATAGTGAACAAGTAAAACGTACCGAAATTAATTTAATATATGTATAACATATAGGAAAGGAGCAGAACCAGGCAATTACATGCTTCATTAGACAGTAGGTCAAACTGATGTGCAGCGCATTGCCAATATGCAGGAGAGTTTGTAGCACAGCAAAGATGAAAGGATAAGGCATTAACGGACAACACGGTGCAGTCAGAAATAAAGCAGCTGATGAATAATTCAAGTAATAAGCAAAACGGTGTGTCAGCATTCCGGAACATGGGAAATGATCGACTTTCTTAAGGCCAATAAACCAATTTTAATTGGTATTGTCTCATGTTTACCACCATTCAGCTTCAAACAATTTATGCCTAATTTCAAGTGGACATAAATCACTAGAGGGGAGTGGAGAGACAAGATGGCAATGCAAAAGGCTTAGAACATGATATAGATTCAGTAGTAGTGTGTCTTATAGCACCATCACCAAAAACAACCTTCAATTACTAGGTCTTCTGCTCTGATTCCTGAGTGTAGAGGGACACACACCAACCCACCAGCAACACTTTGATTTAAGAAGGGCACTCTTTGGTTTCTACATTTAACACTTCATCCATCCATTTTCTGTAACTGCTTGTCCTATTCAGTGTTGTGGGGGGTCAAGAGCCAACCCTGGAGTTACATTTAACACTTCACCAGGGAAATTAAAGATTGGAACAGTGAAGAGTATTTTTAAGAAGAATATACTACATTAGCAGTAAATAATTGATTGTAATCAGATAAATTTAAAAATCTGACAGGGTTAGAATAACTTTCACATTGTTGATAAAGACAATGCTAACAGCGCAAATATCCACAAGAGTGAGATGAGGGAAATGCGAGGTGCATGGATTTATTGGGGGGGCAGACAAAATGTATCGTTTCTGGTCAGCACGTCTGGAAGTGCATTAATTATGGCCAGAGGAATAAGGCAGTGGCACATTTATGTGCTGAAGCAGCTCATGCATGCTGCGAGAAGTGAGACCTGAGAGAGAGATAGGATACAGGAGATGCAATCTGCCAAGGCAAAGCCGCAGGTGGCAAACTTACCGGGGAATTTGCATCTTAACCCCCCCAGCCATGAGAATCCCACTTTTGCCCCTTCATACACAGATCCTGTATGCTACACATACCATCTGTATGCTTGGCAAAAAAGATTATTCGTAACTTGGCACAAAACATTACTCTACAAAAACGTATAGGTCATCTGGAAACTCATCAAATGCATGTTTTATTAAAGCATTTTTACGAAAAAGACAGAAAATTATGGTATACTTTCAGTGACACTTTGGCTGAACTTTTTAATAATAGCACTTCAAATTATCATACCTGCTTTACAGTGTGGCAATGCTTGGCAATGAATGTTTACGCTGATTTTGTCAGGGGACCCAGATTCCTTGCTATGCCACTGTTTGTGGTGCATTGGAAATTTGTTGTGGGGGAAAATGCTTATACATGTTTATCTTCCAGAACGTCTACCTGCACTGCTAGAGGGATTGGCAAGGATTTATGCTCCTGTCTGAGGGAACGGAACAAATTTCCAACATCCTGCTAGATACCTCGCCAGCCGCCTGTCGCTGACCCCCCTGGACTTCCTGGAAAGCAGAGAACAGCAATCAATCCTCCCTGTGCAGTTCTTCCTCTTTAGCATGGCAGGTTGACACCATGCTTGTCAGGGAATTTACAGCATTGACCTGCCATGCCGCTGCCTCTGAGTCAGAGAGAGTAATGGGGGGGGGGGGGGCACTCATGCAGGACCCAGAACAACGTTTGTCTACCTGGTGCTCCAATAACCATATTAGCTCTCGTTGTTATATATATATATATATATATATATATAAAAAAAAAAACAAAACAGTATTTTCGCCTACAATGTGTGTTTTTAAAACTAAAATGTGAATTTGCTACAATGCGATTCCTATATTCAGGAACAGCTATAAGATAGCATGGTGCTCTCATTTGTTTATGTGCAATTTTATTTGCAAGAAACGCCAGGAGTCTCACTGATCAAAATTATGTACACTGTATGCATTTTGGACAGATCAGGAAAGGGCGACACCATTTTTAAAGTGGGGAGCTGTAAGTAAACCAGCAAAATGGCCGCCTGCCTGCCAACAATTCAATGAATCCATGCCTTCACATGAAAAATAGTAAATCTACAAATGTGAACTGGGATTTATTGATTTTTCTGTTTCTATCTGTATGCCAAAGGCTATGTATTTGCCTTGGAGAATTTAATATGCTATTGCAAATACTATGTCTTGTCACCACTTCCCATGAATTTAAAATATCTGTAACTGTCACCAGTTGCAATTTTCTGTTTTCACACATATGCATTTTTAATGATAAATAAGGCCTCAGGCGAATGTGAAAACAGCACCTAGCTAAACTGACCCATGGAGAACACACACATTCACGCATACACACACATGAAACACCCACAGTATCAGTTCACTTCAAATTATCTTACTTGGTTCTTACTAAACTCCTATTCTTATACCATTTGTTAACTTTTATAATAAAAAAGTTAATTTAATGCCCCAAAACAATGTTGTATAACTGGGAAGACTTCAAGTGCTGTTACGTCAATAGCAACCCTTAACTCCCAACATCCACCTTCACCAGCAAACTTCAGGGGCCTTGTTTATCAAACCTTGCATACATTTCAGCATGAAAACAATGGGTAAAAAAATCCCATTGATACATCAGAACTATCTTGCAGATTCAGCCCAGTGGCTGCCCAAAAATAACCATAAATGGTCAATGCAATTGGGCTACATGCTCATATAATATGCAAATTAAAGCTTACTGGTTGCATAATCTGATGATAGCGATTGTCATTTAAAAAACCATACAAGAAGAATTTTGAACAATGGTAGAAGGTAGAAATAAAATTAAATTTGAGAGTATAAGCGCATTTATCACAAACAAGAAAATGCATAAATTCCCTAATTAACACACGTACATATCATGCATTTTATTATCAGTTTGATAACCCATAGTACAGTTGAATCTAAAAAAGTATTATAAATAGCAAGACATCATCCTATAAAGCATCAGCACTATAAAGCACACTGCACCAAAAATATATATTTAAAAGTGGTTGTATCTGAAGATAAAGAAACAACTTGCTGCATGAGGGTTTGACTATAACTATCTGGGCCAAGCCCACATCTTCGCCCTCAAAACTCAACGTGTTCCTCATCTATAATATAACCCCATTATGCAGGGGTCTGTTAGAGCAGTCGGGAGATACTGAGATGGTATGTGAGATTCAAAATGAATGGATAATCATTTGACCCTGGCCATCAAATTGTTGATACGACTTTTGTATTAACTCCATTTCCAAAAAAGTTGGGAGGCTGTGTAAAATGTAAATAAATACAGAATACAATGATTTACAAATCATATAAACCCATATTTAAGTGAAAATAAAACAAACAAAACCAATCAAATTAAACCGCAACATTTTAATGTTTTATGACAAATATATGATCAATTTTAATTTGATGCCAGCAACACATTTTTAAAAAGTTAGGACAGGGGCAATAAACAAAAGACTGGAAAAGTTGTGTAATGCTAAAACAAAACACCTGGTTGAACTTCTCACAACTAATTATCTTATTTGGCAACAAGCTAGTAAGGATTCGGTATAAAAAGAGCCTCCAAAAGAGGCAGAATCTCTGTGCAGTGAAGATGGGGAGAGGTTCAACACTCTGTAAAAAACTTGGCAAATAGTGCAACAATTTAAAAATAATGTTCCTCAATGTAATATTGCAAAGAATTTGGGAATTTCATCATCTACGGTACATAGATGATTCAGAGAATCTGGAGAAATCTCTGTACACAAAGGACAAGGCCAAAAACAAGTCCTCGATATCCACCATCGTCGGGTTCTCAGGGCTTTTGACTGACAAAAGAGCTTTATTAACACTCATTTCACTGCCTGCATATGCTGTACAGTTGTGCATCTGAAACTTTGATTTGAGGTGCCCTTATCACGCTGAGTGCAGTCGATTGCTCTGATTACATTATGAAAACCAGACATTGTTACACATACACAGAATCTGTATACAAGTACAGCTGGAGTTTGAGTGGTCAGTGCACACATCAGCACATACAGAATAGAATGCGAGTCTAAATCGGCTGAAGAGCCAGTCGCCGTCTTGGGCATGTTCCTGGGGGGATATCACACATAGTGCACACAGTAAACAAACCAGTTATAAATAATCTCAGTGGTCCATGAAAACTCATTCCCTTCAAATCCTTCCAGGGACTACTAACTAGCAAGAATGTCGTATTGCATCCTCATGACTATAGGCTATTTATATATGTGAATACTTGAATGCAAGCGCGTTGGCGTGTTCAACGCCTAATTTACACTTTAAGTAACTAGTGACAATTACGGACATTTCCAGTTCATGGGAAGAGATGACAATACGTAGCATGTGAAATACAGAATCATCTGACACTTGTATCCAAAGCAACTATACAGTACAGGGAATGGATACCATGTTTTTTAAGGGTGTTCTTTGGGTTGTAAACTCACACCTTTTGCATTATTACCACAATGCTGTACTTGTTGGGCTACAGGAGCAAATACTGTTGGCATATACACATAAATGAAAGAGAAACATATGCCAATTAATATATTTAGATTTCTTGTTTTGCAATTGGTGACATGAATTGTTGGCATACATGCTGTCGCATAGTAGGTTAACTGTAGTTCCCTGCTTTACATTGGGTGTCGCCTTTTCCCAATTTGTCCAAAATGTTGCGCATGCCTGTCCCTTAGTTTTCTGAAAAAATATACAGAATTTTCATGATACATCCAGAATTTTGTCCCATACACACAGTTTTGGTGTGTTTTGTGCATACTAAACTTTGATAAAGCCCCAGGTCATTTTTCAAGGAAAATTAGGAATTGTAGGATTCATCTATTAGCTATTTTATGACATCATTCTTTTCAAATTCATCTTTTGTGTGTGCTATGACGTTTTTCAATGTTTAGTCCCTAAACTATTTTTTCCTAACAATCTGTTGGCTTTATAGCATGAATTTGTTCAACCCTACTTAGGTTAATGAAAAAAAATCAAAACTTAGCAGAAAAAACTTGTGAAAAGTGTGAAAATGACCTAACATTTTACTTCCTAAGATTTATGTTTAATGCCAGGAATCTGATTCCCAGAGAGACATGCCCTACCTCATAGGTGATACCCCAGAAAGCAGAAACACAACATAACATACAAAATAGTTGCAATTTATTCCTTTAGGAACAAAACATTTTTGACAACTATTTCAATGTCCCATCTAACGTCTAAAGAAAAAGAAACGGAGGAGCAACATCAGATGGTGATTTTTTTTTTTGTACTTTTCTTAAATAAATAGCTTGGATATTTCGAACATTAAAACGTGTTCATTCAGTTCATTTTCTCCAAACTAAAAACTTGCATTTCTCATTAATTCAAGGATGAAAAGGTTTCTTCACACATTTTATAAAACACTGATAATTTACAAACTGCTAAAAAATGTTTTCTTTCCTCTATAACTTCAAAAAAGAAAAAAACAACAAGAGGGCAAAATGACAAACATCTGACATGACAAACATCTGACTGGGGGGGGCCCCCCCCCCCCCCCCCCCCCGCCC
>JABFEA020000098.1:32386943-32404607 GCA_019775915.2 Cyphomyrus plagiostoma | reverse complement strand
AACACCATGTTCAGGCATAAGGGTGTTCATATGTGCACTTGGCACCAGGACACCCTAGGCCGCAGTTCGATGATCGAATTTGTAGTCAGATTTGTGGCCACATGTCTTGGACACTCGGGTGAAGAGAGGGACGGAGCTGTCAACTGATCACTACCTGGTGGTGGGCTGGCTCCACTGGTGGGGGAGGAAGCCGGTCAGGCCTGGCAGGCCCAAGTGTATAGTGAGGGTCTACTGGGAACGTCTGGCGGAATCCCTTGTCAGGAGGATTTTCAACTCCTACCTCCGGCAGAACTATTCCCATGTCCCGGGGGAGGTGGGGGACATTGAGTCCGAATGGGCCATGTTCCGCACCTCCATTGTGGAGGCTCCTGACCGGAGCTGTGGCCGTAAGGTGGTCGGTGCTTGTCGCGGCGGCAATCCCCGAACCCGCTGGTGGACACAAGTAGTGAGGGATGCCTTCAAGCTGATGAAGGAGTCCTATTGGGCCTTTTTAGCCAGTGGGACTCCAGAGGCAGGTGGCAGGTACCGGCAGGTCAAGTGGGGTGCGGCTTGGGCAGCCGCTAAGGAAAAAACTCGGGTATGGGAGGAGTTTGGTGAGGCCATGGAGAACGACTTCTGGACAGCTTCGAGGCGATTCTGGTCCACCATCCGGTGGCTCCGTGCTGGAAAGCGGTGCAGCATCAACATTGTTTATGGTGGGGATGGTGCACTGCTGACCTCAACTCGGGACGTTTTGGGTCGGTGAAAGAAGTACTTCGAAGATCTCCTGAATCCCACCGACACGCCTTCCAATGAGGAAGCAGAGTCTGGGGACTTGTGGGTGGACTCGAGGTCGCCGAGGAGGTTAAAAAGCTCCTCGGTGGCCGAGCTCCGGGGGTGGATGAGATCTGCCCGGAGTTCCTTAAGGCTCTGGATGCTGTGGGGCTGTCCTGGTTGACATGCATCTGCAGCATCGCGTGGATGCTGCGCCTCTGGACTGGCAGACCGGGGTGGTGGTCCCCCTCTTTAAAAAGGGGGCCCAGAGGGTATGCTCCAACTATAGGGAGATCACACTCCTCAGCCTCCCTGGTAAGGTCTATTCGAGGGTTCTAGAGAGGAGGGTCTGCCAGATTGTTGAACCTCAGATACAGGAGGAGCAGTGTGGTTTTCGTCCCGACCGTGGAACAGTGGACCAGCTCTATACTCTCCGCAGAGTTCTGGAGGGTTCATGGGAGTTTGCCCAACCAGTCTACATGTGTTTTGTGGACTTGGAGAAGGCAATCGGAAATGTCCCTCGGGGAGTCCTCTGGGGGGTGCTCCGGAAATATGGGGTGCGGGGCTTCCTTTTAAGGGCTGTTCGGTCCCTGTATGGCCAGCGCCAGAGTCTGGTCTGCATGAGCGGCAGTAGGTCGGATTTGTTTCCGGGGAGGGTTGGACTCCGTCAGGGCTGCCCTTTGTCACCGATTATTTTCATAGTTTTTATGGACACAATTTCTAGGCGCAGCCAGGGCATTGAGGGTGTCCAGTTTGGTGACCTCAGGATTAGGTCTCTGCTTTTTGCAGATGATGTGGTTTTGCTGGCTTCACCGTGACCTTCAGCTCTAGCTGGGACAGTTTTCAGCCGAGTGTGAAGGGGCTGGGATGAGAATCAGCACCTCCAAATCCGAGACCATGGTCCTCAGCCGGAAAAGGGTAGAATGCTCTCTCCAGGTCAGGGATGGGGTCCTCCGCTAAATGGAGGAGTTTAAGTATCTCAGGGTCTTGTTCACAAGTGGGGGGACGATGGAGTGAGAGATCGACAGGCGAATTGGTGCGCCCGCTGCATCAGTCTGTCATGGTGAAGAAGGAGCTGAGCCAAAAGGCAAAGCTCTTGATTTACCAGTCGATCTACGTTCCTATCCTCACTTATAGTCACGAGCTCTGGGTAGCGACCGAAAGAACGAGATCGCGAGTACAAGCGGCCGAAATGAGTTTCCTCCGTAGGGTGGCTGGGCTCTCCCTTAGAGATAGGGTGAGGAGCTCGGTCATTCGGGAGGGACTCACAGTAGAGCCTCTGCTCCTGCGCATCGAGAGGAGCCAGATGAGGTGGCTTGGACATCTGATTAGGACGCCTCCCTGGTGAGGTGTTCCGGGCATGTCCCACTGGGAGGAAACCCAGGGGAAGACCCAGGACACGCTGGAGGGACTATGTTTCTCGGCTGGCCTGGGAACGCCTTGGGATTTCCCCAGAGGAGCTGGAGGAAGTGGTCGGGGAGAGGGAAGTCTGGGTTTCCCTGCTGAGACTGCTGTCCCCACGACCCAACCTCGGATAAGCGCGAGAAAATGAATGGATGGATGGACATCACATAACAACACAAGATGGCATTACCAGAAATTCATATAGTCTCCACAGAGTACATCATCCATCTGAATTAGAAAGTTATGCAAGGCTACATCCCTGCTAGGTTCAGCATCAAGGCAGATCAAAAGTCAGACTCAGATGGATTTGTGAAAATCACCAGATATGAATAAAAGGCACAAATTCAATCACAAGATACAATGCAGAAGTGTTATGTTTTTACACAGTGGAGAATGCTCGTCAGTGACATTCTTTAAGGTGGCCATATACAGTGGTACCTCGATTCTCAAACTCACTAGAACTCAAATTTCTTGAAAGTCGAACAAACCAGTTTGACCTAGAACCCAGTCTGAATATCTTAAGTTGAACCGAGAACACTGACCTAATATAAATTGTACGCGCCGGGAAATGAGTGATACTACAATGCATTTCTTACTTGAATGCCTTCTTTGCAGGCTGGAAAATTAACAAAATAAAGCAGAGCAACATTACAGTAACTAACAATAAATAAACCACTAACTTACGTGTACTATTAGAGCATTTATGTCATTTATTTAAACCTTATTTTTCCAGGTAAATTAACTGAAAACCAGTTCTCATGCTTTACGTGATATTCGGGAGAAATAGCAGATTACGCATTGGAACTGCCTGGGATACAAACATCATGCATGTAACTAAACTCTTCAGCCAATAAGGGCAAAGGTGTGTTGTTACGGAGGCGGTTCCAGTTTGTGCAGCCGGGTGAGAGGTCGCAGTGCATCTAGCCGTAATGCATTGCGTCAGGATCAGAATGCATTGCTTTAAGCCAGCACTGTAAGCAAGTCGATCGCACCCAATAAAAACAGACTGCGGAAACAAACTGAAATGTGGACTTAATGCAGAGGACTAAAGACAACAACCAGAAACAGCTGAGCACATGGGGATCCCATGCGAGGTTAACGAGGGGGTGTGACACACGGAAGCAGCGGACGATCGGGGCAGGACAGGGGTAATGTTGGGATAAGATCTATCATTTTGGAAGTCATTAAGAAAAAAAATGCTCTTCTTGTTTTAACTTGTTCATTTTGTGTTTAAATGCTTAAAAAACATATTTAGGTGTAATTTTTTGGGGCCGGGAACCAATTAATTGGTTTCCCATTATTTCTTATGGGAAGAATTCGATCAGAACTCGAACTTTTTAGGATTCGATCCGGAATCAAGAACAGATTAAGTTTGAGAACCAAGGTACCGCTGTACTTCGAATTAAAACAACAACTTTCATTAGCAGTACAACATCCTCTGAATGGTGATCACTGCTTCAGCAAACTGCCTGTGTAGGATCCCCAAGGTGAATTCTTTTGCTTGTTTTAACACAAAACCACCGTCCATCACTGGTTCACACAAAGTGACACTGCAGGGCTAGTCAGCATGACTAATTACAGTATTTCCTGAAATAGTAGTCACAGCCTTCACTAACCTAAGCCACAGAAGTAACAGGCTATTATTTGAGTCAGGCCCTTATTTTTAGTTCCCTCTGTTACTGCATTATACCGTTCGTACAAATTCGGCATTTGAATAAATCAAACACCATCATTATGTCAGTATCAACAATGTAAACCATACTGGGTACATTTATTGGGAATATTCTCTTAAAACTGCATAACACTAGCTTACATTGCATATTGCAAGTCCATTAAAATTTTAACAGTACTAGTAATTCCCTTTTAAAAGTGTATTCTTAAAAGTCAACTTTTCATCAATGCCACATACACCAACACACTATATTGCCAAAAGTATTGGGATACCTGCCTTTACACACACGTAAACTTTAAGGACACCCCATTCTTAATACATAGGCTTTAATATGGAGTTGGCCCACCCTGTGTGTGTGTGTATATATATATATAGACACATACACACAGATTCCATGGAAGTAGGAAGGAACTTTAGTGACCAAGAACCAAGATATGATAAAGCCTTATAGGTGAACTTATTATTCCTTATTATGATTTTTCCTACCTACTTATGGCAAGATTTACCTGGGATTACACTCAGCTTGGTTCCACTAAAGGGCTGCTGCTTTCTATGACTTTGGTGTGTGATGTAATCCATTGATCAGCATGATGGCAGCCTGCTTGACAGCAGCTGTGTGAGAAAGTCCCTCTGTTTCCAAGACACATGCTGCTTCTCCACAGACAGGAAGTGAAGACCACGACAAAAGACTTCAAGAGCCCTGTGTTCTGCTTGGAAAATTCTGAGGAACATACTCCAACTTCCTTCCATGTCCCCCCCCCCCCCCCAAAGAAATGGACAGAAAGGGAGACAGCTTCTCCTGCTGAGTACCTCTTGGATGACGAGGTCATGTGTCAAGGAGTGAGTGTGAAGGGAGAAGTGTCTGCATGCTGAGTGAGAAGATGAGACGAGAGGAGGACCGTGGAGATAAAGAAGGATGGAAAGAACAGAGATATTCATCCCCTGCTACAGACACGCAGCCCAAAGTCGCCCCAGAAAGATGCCTGGCTGCCAGAACGGAAACGTGTGTAAGGAGGTGGAAGCAGCCAACGCCACAGGGTCCAGCCAGCGTGCCCGTGAAGCACTTTATTTACCTTTATTAAACCAGGAAAAACCCCACTGGGATGACAGAGCTCCCATTTGCTGGCAAAGTCTGGCCAAGACAGAACCTGCAAGCTACTAGACAGACAGTCACTTAGCATCAAACAGTGAAGCAGAGTTAGACTAGAGCTGGATAGGGCATGGAAATGAAGCAGAAATTTCAAACAACATATAACATTCCGCGGTTCTAAACTAAAAGTATCACCATCGGACTGCAAGGTTACCTCAAGTGCATGAGGGTAAACTTTTGAAAACCATTCTCCATTTGAGAGCCTTCTGAATGATATTGTGCAGGTCATGGTGCTATGCATTGTTTCCCCAGATTTTAAGTATGATGAGACACATGGAAGCTTCCCAAAGCTAGTGTTTTACCAGGGCTGCTGGATCTGAGAACAAAGGAGGGGGGGTTCTCCTTCATCTCTGAATCATGTTCAGCAGGAGAGCCAGCAGAAGGCTGATTCAGGACCCTCCAAGTGCAGACGGTAACTCTGAAAGATTAGAGAGATCCGCTGTACTGCAGAGCCGATTTTATGCGGGATCTTGTGTGACATGACCAGAAGGGCAGAGCTATACGAGAAGCAACTTACCTCCAATGTGATGCAGGCAAGACCATAACAAGAAGCAAGGTTATTTCAACAATAAACATCTAAACATTCTGACAACCCACAAGGGACCATGATGATAACAGAATGTGGGGAAAGACACTAACATCTTGGCTAAGCAACCCAGCTCAGTGTATCGCCAAGTACGTCACTGGCAGCACTTCCGTGATCTGTTTGTTGTGGTTACACATGATTTGTTTACGGCGCCTGTATCCCTGGCACTTCCTGCAAGGCCATCTCTGCCACCTGTTCGAGGTCCTGCCAGCATGCTCCATTCATCTCCACTTATCGAACTCCAGGGGAAGCAGTCGTGCAGAGAATCCCCGGTCCCTGCAGAAGATTTGGATCATGGATGAATTGGCCAGCTATGATCCTCGGTGGGTGCGAATAACTGGAAATGCCTGGGGGCTCAAGTGGTGGGAGCTATGGCCAGGAAAGCACAGCTCTGACCACGGTGGGAGAGACAGGTGTGTCCAGGACTGGGATGTTAGGATTATGAGACGGAGAGATGACGTCACGTGCATGTCTGCTCGGAAGGGTTTATGGGAGCGTGACGAGTCGGATTGCTCTGCCCCAAAGCTGTTAGCTGCCTGCTTGGAAGGAGCGGCAGCATTTAACAGGATTAGGCGGCATCAGTCTGAGGAGGGGAAAAGACAGAAGGCGGCACTGATACCTCTCGCACTGCGGACATCAGCAATATTACAGCAAAATAGGATAAACAAATGAAACAAAAAGCGGACGGGCCGGCGTCTCAAGGTGCACCGCTGCAAGTCCTTCTGAGCAAACAGATCCAGAACATCGTCACGGGAGATACCCACACAAGCCTCTCAGTACAAAGCGGCCTGTCACGCAGGTGAATGGCAAGTATAAATAATGGGGGGTTCAGCCAGCAGAGGCAGTGCTAGCTGGAAAACGGAAGAAGAGTCCGACTCATGGAGGCACAATAAACGAAGGAAGAAAACCTCATTTCCTGGCTGGGGACTTTACTGGGAGGACGTGGAAGGAGCCACAGCAACCAGACCAGCAGCAGAGAAAGCAGAGAGGTCTTCATCGCCGACATCAGTGCCATGGAGCTCATGCGGAATAGGGGGCGTCCGGGAGCAAACCCTGAATGCACCACCACCTGCCACTGCCATCCACGCAGCCTCATTATTTGTGTTCAAAATGATGCAAACTCACCAGTATCACATACCCTCACCCCTTCAATCACAATCACTGTAGGAAATTCTGTTTTATATACACTTCTTTTTTTATCATTTTTTCCTCGATATTTTTTTCCCTGACGGTGCATGGAAGTCCACAAAAATAATGAAAAGGAAAGTTCATTACGTGGTGGGGAATTAGCCGGCCATGTAGTCCGTCTCATTTCCACAACATTTTCAGGCCCGGTGGGTTTTTCAATCAGTCCTGAGCGTGTTCTTCACGTTGTTCTCGCCAGGCTGCTTTAATGGAGCCGTGATCTTTAACGCTGCAGCTGTGGCCTCATCACCAGCTTTTCATAATGCATGACTCTCCCTTATCAAAGCAAAGAGCAACAAAATAAACAGAATCTTTCTATATCCTTTTTTCCACTCCCATCACCCCCCCCAAACCTGAACCTAATGCCCCATCCATCCTGAGACCGTATGTTCCAGCATGTATTGACCAGACAATTAACTTGGGAAGGAAACTAGCACTAAAATGCCAGGTAAAAACTCCTGGTTGTGTTTCTGACACATTTCAGAGTCTGAGCTGCAGCCAGGGATCGAGCAAACATTCTGGATCTTTCAGGACCCCTAAACATCTGTTTAGCCTCACTGTTGCCCAAAGACATCCAATTGATTTTTTTTTCTTGTTCAAGACAATGCAAAACGTTTTCTATAGAGGAGTGAATGCATCCTCAATGTCCTTCTTGAATGCTATAAAACAAAAGAATTGAACTTGACAGATTTATATAAAAAATGAAGAAACTACTACCAATGACACCTGTTGTGTGTTCATTCAAACCGCTTAAAAAAAAATTCAGACACCGATGAGATTAAATTTCCACCAAAAAGGACAAGGTTAATTCATCAAGTCTCTTAGTAGTCATAGAAGTAGATACATCAGGATAACCTGGTCAAATATATTTGGACTACCGGCTCTAGAATGAATTCCTTAATTTCATAATTCATGGACAATTCTTGTTTTTTTTTTTAGCAACAAACTGCTCACAAAAATTTAGTCGATACTATTAGTCATATCATGCATAATTTAAGGCTGGTTCATACTTATCTATGTGGACATGCAGGTACACATACGATGTGACCGTCGTTGATGTACATCTGCAGGTGAACACGTGGAACACCATGATTTTGTGTCAGCCTGGCCAACGACCGCACTATTCCTCACCCACTGTGCATGTCTGTTTTTGAATATTGTCCTTTCCTCTTCCCAGATACATTCTGCACAACCAATGTTACTCACCCAATAAAAACAAACGCTATTGCATGCAGAGAGCCTGCTTAGGGTTGCTCAATTCTGAGCAAAATATGAATCACTACTTTTTTCACTTAGAATCAGGATTGTGCTTTTCTCTCATGGGAGACATTTCAACATTTCATTCCTTTTCCCCTTTTTATTATTTTGCATTATATATTACTTTTAACAAGATAAAGATCCACAATATTTTGGGTTATATATCAGAATTGTCATCCAACATTTAAATTATCAATATTTAAAGTCAGCAATTAATTATTTAATTATTTAATCTGGCCCGTAGAATAAAAAATACAGAATAAAAAAGAATAATTCTGCTCATTTCCACTAACAAGTTCAGCAAGTTTCACTACTATTTTTTTTTTTAATAAAAGTTTTCAGTTTTCCTCTTTATGCTGCACTGTAACATATAATGCTATATTCAAACCTATCTTGGTTGAAGGTTGCTTTTCATAATAATAGATTTGGATCTATAGCAGTATTTTTCATTAAGTACTTTTATTTTACTGGATGCCTTTTACTTGAGTAGCATTTTGGTGTGATACTCACCACTGCTCCTCCCACTTAATCTGCACATGTACACGTTTTATGTGGACTTGATTGTGAACAGTTACGCATTCACAGAAACACAGTCCGTGTGAGAAAAGCATGAACCAGCCTTTATTATCTTGCAATCCATATAAAGGTATACAGTGTGAAAAGATAATGCTCTCCCGAGACCACAGTGTGACAAACAGCTAGTGACAAGGGGGTGGATTAAAGTGCAAAACACAGGACAAAGGGGCTGAGCTGAAGCCTGTATATACACAGTACATATTTCATAAGCTAACCATATTCCTGCTGTGAGCTTGACAACCTAAGCGATATTAAAGCTTGTCCAATGTGTGTATTAAAGAAGAGTGTTAAACCAGATTTAATGGCACATGAATACATAAGCAGAAATTTAGGCATCCTCTGTGTAAAACTCAGGGAGTCTACAGATTTAATGAATAGATACCTGATATGTTAGAGCCATACAGCTATATAGCTGCATTTGCTGCACATCTTTAATTAAATAACATTTTTTCTGAAGAGAAACCGAAGCTGACATGCCGCATTTGGTAAACTGTATTCCATTTAAATCTGTCTAAGTCTTTGCTATATGGCGTTTCACACTGTCACTTTATTCTGCATCCAAGTAAACTCACTTAAGGCACATACATGATTCGGAAGTAAGAACTATAACAGCTCTCCTGACAATTTCAATTGTATTCCCATAAGTGTGCTAGTAGAAAGCTGCTTTGTTACACCTAATTTCGCCAGGAACACACAGAAGCAGGAAGCAGAGTAGCCAAGAGTGTGAAGTTGATGCAGGTTAGTGTCTGTGAGGTGATAGGGTTACAACCCTTACTTTTTTTTTTACTTTTGCTAATAGCATTACATCCCGCCCTAAAAAAATCTCTGTTCCATACCTTTCAGAGTGATGCCTTTCCTCTCTACTCAGTGGGTTAAGCCTCCATGCTTTTGACAGAGGGTTGCCAGTTCAAATCCCGTGGTTGCAGAATAGTCGCATCACCATTGGGCCCTTGAGCAACGCCCTTAATCCTTGAAAAATGCTTCAGGGCCTCCGGATAAATGGCTGACACTGTGCTGATGCCAAGCTTCATTCTCATCTGTATACGTTTGTACGTGTTAAAAGTGAGCAAGATGGGATATGCGAAAACTAAACAATTCCCATGTACCTGTACTCATAATTGTGCCAATGGCAAATAAAGTTTCATGTTATTTTTTTCCCCATTTCCTTCACTAGTTTCTGAAAAACCAGCTGCAAACATTTTGCCATGCAAATCACATCTCAGGACGCCCTCACGTCCCAGGACACAGAGATCAGTAAAAAAATTTAAAAAAATATATATATGCAAACGGGCTTTGCGATGTAAGCCAGTCACCTTTATTTGCATGTGTTGACAGGAACAACACATCACCAGAAAAGCCCTAGATCGGAGGATACGTTCGCAAGCCGAGCCTCACTGTAATCTTAATGCTTGTTATCACTAGAATTTGATAGAATGCTTTGCTTGTTCAATGTTATTGTTACTGCTGACGTAAATCTTTTTTTTTTTGTTTAGATAAATGCAAATACCTCGGGCATCATACTTGTTGACTGTAGCAATGAGAGCCAGCCAGTCACGAGCATCTGTTCTCTGTCAATTCACTCTACATTTTTATGATTTAGGACACAAGGCTGTAAGATATGCATTTACTAAATTGGATCTTAATTCTGCTTATACCTTGACCTGTCACAACAATCTCACTGTGTAAAACTGCAGCCCAAACACATATCAGCATTTTACTTTAAAACTACTACTACTATTTTACTAAAAAAAATATTTCTACAGTCCTACAGATCTAAAGACCGTAGTAATATCCTTTGGGCAAATTAAGTTATAATGTCTCTCAAGATGCCTGTTTGACTTGCTGCATACCTGGATTCATGTCCGCCTGCGTGTCTGCATGCCCGTCTGCCTGCATGCATGCCTGTCTCTTTGTCTGGATGCCTACCTGTCTATGGTCCTGTTTGCATGCCAATGTTTCTGTCTGCATTCCTTTCGGTGCGCCTGTCTGCCAGTCTGTCTGCGTGTCTGTCCGTATATCTGCCAGCAAACTTGTCTGCATGTTTGTATGTATGTCTGTAAGACAGCTTGTCTGTGTGCTATTCTGCCTGTCTACCTTGCTGTGTGCCAGTCTGTCTGAGTGGATGCATATCCCTCTGTCTGGATGCCTACCTTGCTGCAGTGCCAGTCTGTCTGAATGCATGCATATCCCTCTGTCTGGATGCCTACCTGGCTGCGTTCCTGTCTGTGTACCTGTCTGCCTGGGCACAGAAACCGCACAGCAATGCCCAGAAAGCACCCCCCCCCCCACTCTCCACATCACGTACAGCTCTGCCACGTGGAAGCCAACCATCACAAGGCACTCTCCTCCCTCTGTCTCTCGCTAACCCCGGGCTGGCAGAGTACCAGCACCGAAAAACAAAAACAAACAAGCAGCAGCTGTAGGGGCCTGCGAGATGGGTGCCCGACATATGGCAGGGCATGGTAAAGGATGGATGCTGTCAGGAGCAGAGTGCTTAAAAAGAAAGAGAAAAAGAGGAAGAAAAAAGAAAAAGCCGAACATCAGCACAGAGATAATATATTCCACAGAAGTCGTTTCCCTGCTAGGCACGATTTAGGGGCAGGCACAGGGGGAGAGGAGACGCTGAATATATATCCCAGCAACTTTCTGTATTCTGTTTGGCTTCTTGTTATTAGGTTGCTAACACAGACGCTGTGTAAAGCAGGCACTCTGTCGGTACAGGTGTCGCTAGCAATGCATAAATTAGACAGAAGAGCCAACGGCAAGAAACGACGCTGGAGGCCGGTGGGGGGGAGGCTAAAAGCGAGACCAGAGGAGCATAAACAGGCGCTTTCCTGCAAACATGGCGGCGAATAGAGCGGCAGCACTCAATCTCCTGAGCTTATTTCTCAGATGGAGCAATGACACTGCCTCAGTTTGGTTCTAAAAGCAACCTCACATCTACAGTTCAGTCGGTGATAAAAGCTACGGAAATAAAACAGAACTTCTGTATTAGACAGGGGAAGGTCTCAGGACAAGTCAGTCATTAATGGTGGTCAGCGCAATGGCTTTAATAGGGACAAACTCCTCATTAAACAGCTCCAGGTGTCCAGGAGCTCCGGCTGAGAGACAAATCCGGGTGCATTTGCTGAAAGGCACAGTGGCTGCTCCCCTGAGATGCCACTAAGTGCCCCACAGAGCTTTACACCAAGACCAAGTGGACGTGCCTTAAATGAGCCGACACCATTTAAATACAGCAGGCGGAAATATCGGATCATAAAGTCATTCTCCATTAACTAAAATCCCATATATGACTATTACACTGAATGCTTGTTGGACGTATTTACAGATCAGGTCTTATATCGTTATTAATCAGTGTTTCTATACACACAAGTATTTTTTATATATAAAACAAATCTGTACATAAACACACATTATACAATACATACAGAGATAAATATATGAATAAGACATCCACATCAATACTAATAAGTGTTTATCTGAATCATCACTGACCAGGAGCAACACAGTTAATACTGAAAAGTAATAAAGGTTATTCAATTTACCTGTAATAAAAACCACTAAACTAAATGCCACTGAGATAGTAAATTAGTTCCAAATACCTCAGGAAAGAAATGCAATAAAGCAATTTCAGTATAAAAAAATGACGTGCCAATAAGATTCAGGAATATAAGCTGAATGATAAGTAACCGGCCAATGCAATGGGCTCTCCAAGACCAAAGAGTGTGGCAATCTCACTCGGGACATGACAGAATGGTAGCAGGCATGCAGGATATTAGACAGCAGGCTCTTCATTTCTCATCTCAAAACGTCAACTGCAGGCCCCAATGACATTCCTCCATTTGCCAGAACAGCTCAATTACTGGTCTTGCATCACTCTCACAATATTTATTGGAAACAATTCTTCTCATTGGCTAGAGTTTTTCATATATACATTTTAAAATGGCTTTGGCATTGATAAATCAGGCCAACCAATACTAACTACTGTATAAGTGGCTACTACTATGAGTGATACTACTAATAAATCGGTAAGAAACAGCCCTCTGATCAAGTGGCTTCATGTTTGGGAGCAGAGCTGTAGACTTGGTCTGGCTCTAGTTTAGGACTATATGCAAAGGAAAAGTACCTCCCTAAGGCCAGAAGGTCCCACACTGACTGCTGTCATCAGAACTGATGAGAATGCACAAGAAGAGCAGAGGATGCTGGGTAACCTGTAAGACCGGCCTTTATGTAGCCAATGTACACTTGCCTGCTCCAACCCCCCCATTTCAACTTTGTGCCCCCAGGTGTCAATGACCCCTCATTTGATGGCCTTTAATAAGACTCCACGAGTTCCAGCGTCTCCATCTCACCCCTGAAAACTTCAAGGCCATCTGCAACTATACCCCCAGGGTTAATTATAATTGTTTTAAACAGTCATCTCACTTTTTAAACATTTATGGATGCATGCATAACACGGGCAGATTAGCATATCCAGGGAGTTCGCTTCACAAAAGCAGCATTATACATGGCGCTACTTAAAATATACTTCTGGAATTAAACGGACATAGGTACCCCATGGGTAAGGATTCTCCAAGTTTCAATTGATTTGTAAGGGGAGTGGAGAGCGTTGCGGTCAGCCATGCGCGTGCAAAGTGGTCGTGGAGCAGCAGGGTTATGGACTCACTCAAACCGACATTTCGGCAGCCCTGCTTTCCAACAAAGGACTTCAGAGTCCTCTGACTGTGATATCAGTTGCAACAGCAGTGACCCAGCTAACTATCAATTATAAATGGAACAGTAAATAAGACTCATGTGATGTCACTGAAGCTTATGCACAATCCACAAAACACAAGAGCAATGAAATAACTAAGATAACTGAATAGTGTTTCCACCCCGGCTGATTAAAATTTAAAAAAAAATTTAAAAGCAGCCATCTACTGTGACATTATCAGCCTCTAGTTTAAAAGAAAACCATTTCAAAATCACAAACACAAGCTGGCTCATTAATAATACTCATCTGATGCCATACATAGAATACTAGGAGTGAACTGCATGAGAAGTCTATAAAGGAGCTAATCATGATAATGAATTATCAAAGCCATATCTTAATATCTTAAACCATATCTTACTATCGTAACCTAGCAATTAAAAATAACAGAAGGCTGTTTTATTATGGCAACATCCAGTCAGATATGATGCTAATTATGTAAAAAGGATAAAATACAAGCTGTACCAAAAGACAAAGATCACCAATTCATTTTCTTCAGTAATCTAATAAGAAAAAGTATTAATTTTCATAAAAGCTGCACATCTCCTTAGTGTATACAAACAGCCACCTCTGTTGTTTGTAATATAAGAGAGTGGTGATGGCAAATCCTACCTCACAGAAGAGGGTGAGCTTGTCATCGGGGAGTAGCCCGTTGGCCTCGTCCAGCAGGAAATCTCGGCGGATGAACTTTTTGAAGCCCCAGTCCTTGCCCTGAACAAAGCGGTAGGCCCTCTGGCTCTCTGTGTAAAATATGGGGTGGGGTGGGGTGGGGTGGGGTTTCAGGGCAAATATTCATGATATTACAAAGGAACATGACTAACGTGACTATAATTCTAATAAAGTTTTTTTTTTTTAAAACTGTACTTGTCAATTGCTGTAGTTGAAGAGTCATCCTGAGTTAATGACAGGACATTTAGCTGAAGAGACGCACCATGGATTGGCATGAAGGCCCCCCCCCCCCCAAAACTTATGTTGAACTGCTGCAAAACCTCACACACTTCAAACACTGCCTCCTGAGGCATTTCCCAGCTTGAACCACGGGTCATGCCGGCAGAAGACTGAGCAACTCACTGATTTAGGACACTGACAGAGGATAGGAGCAGCCCACAGGTCAGCGGGGGACGCATTTCTCTTGGGGGGTGAGGTTACCTGAACTCTGCGTCAGTCAAGGTCACGGACCATGTCAGGGAGGAGGAGGGGGAAGAGTCTCCTATATCATTTTATCACGCTGACATGCTGCTTTTGAAGGTGACGAAAAGGGGACAGTGACACTGTGTGATGGAATGGGAGGAGCCATGTCATGAAGCACGATCTCGCCAAAGTCATCAGAACAGACTTCAAGAATGTGCACTAATGTATCAGTGGCAGTCACAGGCATCGATAAGCACGGGGAGGGCAAATCACAAACTCTTAGCCCAAGCCACGAAAAGCACATGAAACAGCCACTTGCTTGCTGTAGTTCCATTTGTGAGCCGTTTTTTCGTAAATTTCTTTTGCATGAACCTGACCTTGTTGCCATTCTTTGGTTTTTGGGGTGCCGATATTTGTCATTTTGACAAACGCCTGATCCCTCTCCGTCTCGGTACTTTATTAATAGATGATAAAATAAAGGCGGTTCCTCCTCCAAAGGCCACCAGATGCTGGCTGCCCAGAGTTGCCACAGTGCTCCTCACACAAGGTGACACTGAAACAGTCACACACAGCAGCGTAATGGGCTCCGAACAGCCCTCTGCCTGTTTATCTGACAAGGGAACACCGGCCAGGGCTGCTTATCAACTAGCCCGAATGGCAGCATGAGCACGAAGCGCTCATAAGCATTTTAAAGTGTGTCCCTGGGCCCAAATCAGGTTTATTTGGATGACGAGCAGCGTGCTTCTCTGAGGGGTTTGGAGCACCGTGGCTTCCAATGGAAACAGTTTTGTGAGAAGGGAGAAAACGTCCCACTGCCGCAGAAATCGCCAGGCAGGGATTTCGGTTTCTGTGGCACCTTGTGGAAACAGCACACCTCCTAAAAGCTGCACTCTGCTGCAGCGTGAGGCTCGGTCCCCACTGACTCACGGGCTATGAGGGCTGGCCTGGGGAGTGAGATTTTATCATGAGGGAGGCTAAAGGCCAATTCATACTTCAGTTTTCCACATGCCCCAGTAGTGGACGTGACGTAAATATCATCATGAATGGTTGGTTGCGGACAGCTGTGGTGGGTGCGTATGTAGGCCAGATTTTCATGTCTTTGGGAAACCTTGCATGTCAGCTGCACATGTGCAAAATAATTGACTAGGTATATCTAGTAGGTGGCATGTATGTAATTTTTGTCCTATTTGTTCAACTCAAATCAATAAGTATCAATAGCTCTGGGGACCTCTACCATATTGGCTCAAGATTTATAATATATTACTACAGAGTCGCTAAGAAATCAGAGTGATGAAATATCTTTTGAAATAGTTTTATGTTCCTTCGTAATATTTAATTTTGCATTATTAGTACAGCATGAGCCTCGCTTATCCGACCTTCCGTATTATACAACATCTCAGGCGTTCGTCCACGGAGGTACACAATGATGTCAAACACGCGATTAAAAGCTCGATCGGACAAATCCGCTAGTACGCGTGCAGAAAAGTATGAACAAGTGTTAGGGGACAGCCAGGCCAATGACACATGTGGGTCGGTGTGAAATCCCAGCAATGAGGGAGGGGAAAGTAGTAGCCAGAAATATGGCTTCACAGACACATGAGTAACATCAAGAATGTATAACAACATGCAAACCGTAAATGGAGTACAATTCAGTGTTTCCCCTAACATTATATTAGGGGGGCGCCCCACCCCCCTTTGAAGGTTAAGTTAATTTTATTTAATTTTATTTTCTATATAGCGCCAGACCCCAACAGAAGTCATTTAAGGTCACCTTTTCTATAGAACAGGTTTATACATTGTCCTTTTATTAAATAAACTAAATAGCCTTATGTTATTATTCTTATTTACACAACAGCTTGTCATTTTTGTCTCTATATGCTCATGCTTTTACAATTCTCCTCTGCTCTCTGTATCGTGGATGGCGGAGTTCTGCCCCGATACGCACACACACAGATGAGCACACTCCCACCAGCAGACAGAGAGCGCGTGCCGTAAAGTATGTCGCGTCAACCACCTGAAAAGCAGACGAAAATATCTGCATTTTTTTGTAAATGCTCCCAGGGTGGTGAAGATGACACTCGCTCTCAGAAGAGCCCTAGAAAGATACACGGCAGTGACAAAAGCTGCACACTTTGTGGATAATTGTCATAAAAAGAAATGTTCTGATGTTTAGTTCAGTTGTAATATTGACTGCTGTCATTAAAAGAAACGCATGAACACCATGAATCCTGTCGATGCCTGGCAGGTTGGCCTGCTAGCCAGCAGACAGACAGACAGACAGACAGACAGACAGACAGGCAGGCAGGCAGGCAGACAGACAGACAGACAGACAGACAGACAGACAGACAGACAGACAGGCAGGCAGGCAGGCAGGCAGGCAGGCAGGCAGGCAGGCAGACAGACAGACAGACAGACAGACAGACAGACAGACAGACAGACAGACAGACAGGTGGACAGGCAGGTTGGGTAATCAAGCAGGCAGACGGGCAGGTAGACAGATGGCCAGGCAGGTAGACAGAAGGGCAGGCAGCCCCCCAGTAAAAGCACAGAGCCCTGCAGTCCAGGTCGATGGACAGAGGTAGTCATTCAGCTCGAGTTGATCCATTCAGTTGGTCGCTCTTCAGTCATATTCAAAGGATCCGGGCTGGTTTGCTTGGGGACTCGTTTGCCTTCCTGCTCTCTCTCATCCCAGCCGGAGCAGTGACTGCAGAAACCCCCAAACTTCCAAAAATCCAAAAAGTTTCAGCGGCTCAATTCTCAGGTACCGACAGGAAGCGCTCTCGGGAAAAGGAGTGTTTAAATTAAGGACAAGGAAATTAAGGTGAGCCAAAGGGCGCACGGGGGCAAAGCCCTGGGTGTCTGCAGCTTTAGCCAGAATGGCTGGTGCCCCAGCAGCAAGCTGGCTGAGGGGTAGGTGAACTCTCCATGGGGCTTCCATTAGACAGGGCTGCACAGACACTGACAAGCAGCCTGGCAGACAGACCTGTGCCCTGGGGCAGAACGCGAGAAAAGTATCTCGGTCGATACATAAAACACAATACTAAATAAAAAATAAACATGAAACAACTGTATCTCATTCAGACAAGCTTGGCTTCTTTTCAGTAACCACAAAAACAATCCAAATGTAACTCAGGTGTAATTGGTAATTTTTCAGCTAATTGTTAATTTAAATGAGCTCATTAGGACTATGCACAAGGGGG
>JABFEA020000098.1:32339156-32357981 GCA_019775915.2 Cyphomyrus plagiostoma | reverse complement strand
AGTTCTCCCCAAGCGAGCTTGATGGGCCGAATGGCCTCCTCTCGTTTGTATAGTTCTTATGTTCTTATGTTCTTATATCCTTAATGTTTATTAAATTCGGTTAGCAAAACATACCACATGCTGTTTTGGTAAATCAAGGAAGCAATAAGCACTGAAGTTCTAGTGAAGAAGGTGGCAAAGTAAAAAGATGGTGGTGGTGTGGAGGTACTTATTCCAATTTAAAGTGAGACATTTCATAAGGATGCACCAACTTTATACAGATCATTAACTTTTGGGCATCACAACATGCCTCATTAATATTTTTAGACATTTCTACTAATCTGCTTACCAAATTGTCACCATAAGTACACTTCCGTATAGTACCAAAAAGCTAGCGTTCGGACAAATATTTCACCCGCCATCTAAACCCTGTTAATTATTGCGGATGCAATATACAATTACAGTTACATTCAATGTGATCTCAGCCCTAGCTCTGATGCAGCGGTAACCGCAGCTTTGTATAGACGGCCATGGGAGGATATAAGGTCAACACTTAAACATCCATGGCAGAGGCTTGACCTGTTCAGTGAGCCTGAGGGGATAGAAACAGGCCCGACAGTGCAGGCCCCTGCCAGCCTGAGTCCTTCCCAAAGAAAAGCTGAAAGGCTCCGATTTCAATGAGAACGCCGCATTAGGCTTGTGCTTGCTTTAACAGCTTGCTAGCTGAACGCTCAATGCACTGCATCCAAACACAACATTTATTTATACAGCCCCCACTCCCTCCACGAGGAGTAGCCAATCTCAGTCTTCATTAAAACTACTCAACTGAAATATCAGAAATGTCTAGAGTGTCAGCTGTGAATGGATATGGCAATGGATGGGGCAATAAAAATTGGATCCTGTGCTTCTAGTTCAAATTTATAGATGCCTCCTGTTTTCCACTGGGGTTCAGTGCTGGAAAACTGCCACTCCTGTGCTTCACAAAGAGCAGGCAAACAAACCTTCAAGGGGCCCAACAGTATGGCCGAAAAACAACACCCCCCCCTTTTCGAGAATTCTGATGACGATACTATAAAAACACTTCCAAATTCCCTTACCAAATGTGGACCAGCACCATGCATTGGAATGCATATTAAACCACAGAATGAGATCCTGTGAGGATGTGAACAGCAGTACTGGAAGCCTCCAGCTCAGTGCTGACAGAAAGCAGGCAGATGCGCTCCCTGTAGTTGTTCGCGTCAAGCACCTGATGGTTGCTTTCAGAGCTTTTGATGGAATGGCACCTGCCTTCTCAATACATTTACATGACATTTACATGCATACTAAGAAAATCCAATTATTGTGTTGGTCCGATTTAGTTTGGACTTTTAAAAGTACATGTAAACATATTAGTCCAACTGAAATCGTACAAAATCAAATTTCTCAAGGTCGGACTGACACACCCAGATAATGAGATCAGGAGTCGTTTTACTCCTGCATGTACACACTTACTCAGACTCACACTGGCCTAGGCACTCGGCACATGCTCCACATTTCCCCGGGGTATCACCCAGAAGTACAGAAGGCAGCAGCACAGAGAAGCAGCATGGAGCACAGCAGAGGACTTACAGCATGTACCAAATGTACAGCTGTCCAATTCACCGCTGAACTAAACCGTGCTTTTCCACCACACCAAGTGCCATACTTTTTGTACTTCAAGAAGATAACAGAAGTACGGTACATCGAGGTGTTGCTTTCTCACTGACTTATGCAACATGGTCAGCATACATAAATGTGTGGAGTAAGATTAAGGCCTACTCGACATGCATCACAAATTAAAAAAAACTGACGACCAATTTAGCCTGAATCAAAGAACATTTCATGAAGCACAATTCTTAAAACAGCACAAATTAAGGCATTCAAATATTGTGCTGCAGTAGTCAGTTTGTTACAGCAGTACCAGCATTCAATCATTCAGTTAGCTGCTCATGTCAACTAAAGGCCAGCTGGGCACATGGAGCACTGAGCAGTCATGCTTATGAAAGTCAACATGAAATACCTGGCACTACCAAAACATGGTGAACTGCTGAGGCAGAACATGACTGAGCTTATGCAGACTCTAAAAATACAGAAATAGCCAATCAGTGCTACTCAGTACTGCATGTACCCACAATGCCATCTGATGCACCGCCGCCAGAGAAACGGTGGTATTAACTCCAGTTTCCATCATTTGCACAACCTCATCTATATGACCCTCTTCTGCAATTTCTCACCACACACCTTTCTTTGCTTGCTTTCCTACTTTAGCTATTTTTGAATCCTCTTGTCACTCCATTTACAATGCTTGTGTTATCACCAAGGGAAAAATTCCAAAGACCAGTGCCAATTTTTTTTTTTTTGCCAACTGGCCAGAGGGAAAATAAACAAAGAATGAGCTGCAGAATTACATCTGCCTTTACGTTTTCCTGTTTTTGCTTTACAAACACAAGCTCATTAAAAAGTCCTCAATCTGCCTATTATCTCTCAATTTCACTTCTACTCCCTGCCACCGATTCTCCATTAATAAGCCATTTCCATTCATTTCTCTTATTTATTCACTTGCTTGAAAAAGCTGGAATTAAATCTGGTGCAGTGAAGCTATAAGGCTTCCTCTCTTCCTTCACAGCCTTACATCCAGTCATTTTGAGAAATTTTGTGCACCTCTAGCTCATGCTTTCTTTTTATAAATTTACTTGTACCTCGCCATTCTCTTCCACCACGTCTCTGCATCACTTCTGCTACGGCTGTGCGATATGATGATACATCTCACATGAAATAAAAACATCTACTGTTTATCGTTTATTTCGTGGTGTCGCAAAACACAATTTACGGCAACATCTTTTCATTATTTGGAAGACAGTTTTGCAAGGTTACAAGCCACCACATGGGATGTGGCACTTGTATGGAAGTATTTTTGTTGGACTTTATCATTTGTAACCCACAGACGACAATCCACAAATATGTACCATGATCCACAAATATTTAACTATCCACAACTACGTATTTTATTTCTGTTGTGTCAAATCATATCCCCAAAAAGAGAGCAATTTGTACAAGTGAAAAGCATTTATGCACCATTGTGGATCACGTCCTATTTGTGGATTTCTGGACTTCCCTCCTATTGCTTTGTGGATTTTTGTCCACTTCGTACTTCTATGGAGCCCCTATGGGGTGTGGATGGGAAAATACTTTTTGAAATAGTTTTGTGTTCACTTGCAATACATTTGCGATCCCATTACACTTGTCCACTTCCTACTAACTGCAAAGTGACCACATGGATAAACCTAAATAATACATGATACATAATGTGCATTTCACATTCAATGGCCCGTCAACTGATTGTCAGTAATGGTGAAGGCACATAACGTATGTATTAATTACTGCACTAAAAACTCATGAAAACTACAGTGTTCATCGTTTCCTATAGTTTAATGCTAAAAGCACACTTAATTGGACATGTCTATCATTTATTTATTACCAGTGCCCCCCCCCCAAACAGCCCCTCCCGGCCCCCCTTGAAGGTCAAGTTAATTTTATTTTCTATAAAGCGCCAGATCACCTTTCCTATAGAACAGGTCAAGCCATGTTCTTTTATCAAACTAAATAGCCTTGTGTTATTTATCTTATTTACACAACAGCTTGTCATTTTTGTCTCTACACAGTCAGGTGTTTACAGTTATCTTCTGCTCTCTGTATCGCATGTGGTGGAGTTCCACCCCAATGTGCGACACGTGTGCACGCACACACACACACACAGGTGAACACACTCCCACCAGCAGACAGAGCGCACGTCGGAAACCATGTATCAACCACCTAAAGAGCAGGGCAATAAAAAACATTCACAATGGGATTTCCTCCTTTAAACTATCACTATTTTAAACTATCAGCTATCACTTTTAAAACCTAACAGTTAATGTACAGTATTTGTAGGTCAAGACAAACATCCCCTCTCCTGGAGCTGAGAACTTGTCATGGTGGAGGGGTTTGCATGTTCAAATGATCCCAGGAGCAAAGTTGCCTGGGGCTTTATGCCCCTGGTAGGGTCAACCTAAGGCAAACAGGTCCTGGGTGAGGAACCAGATGAAGTGCGGCTCAAAAGACCCCTTATGATGAGTAAAAACATGGATTTACGTTTTCCCTTGCTCGGACGCAAGTCACTGGGCCTCCCACGGAGCCAGACCTGGGGGTGGGGGTGCTGGTTGGGCACAGCCCGGAGGCGGCACATGGGTCCCCCCTCCAATGGGCTCACCAAATGTAGGAGGGGTCTAAAGGGTCAGGTGCAGTGCATGTTGGACAGTGGCCAAAGGCAGGGACCTTGGCAGTCCGATCCTTGGCTGCAGAAGCTAGCTCTAGGGACATGGAATGTCACCTCTCTGGTGGGGAAGGAGCCTGAGCTGGTCTGCGAGGTTGTGAGGTTCCGACTAGATGTAGTCAGTCTCCTTGAAGGAGACTCTAGAGTAGCCTGTGGGGAGAGGCACCAAGTGTGGGTGGGCACACTTATTGCCCACCGGCTGGGTGCCTGTACATTGGGGTTTACAGCGGTGGACGAGAGGGTAGCCTCCCTTCGCCTTTGGGTGGGGGGACGGGTCCTGACTGTTTGCGCTTATATGCCAAACAGCAGTTCAGAATACCTACCTTTTTTGAAGTCCTTGGAAGGGGTGTTGGAGAGCACTCCTCCTGGGGACTCTCTTGTTCTGCTGGGGACTTCAATGCTCACGTGGACAATGACAGTGAGTGGAGCCCCCGGCCAATGACCTGGAGTGGCGTTATTTGAAGGAACATCAGACTTGCGGCCACATGTATTGGACACTCGGGTGAGGAGAGGGGTGGAGCTGTCAACCAATCACCACCTGGTGGGGTTGGCTCCACTGGTGTGGGGGGAAACAGGTCAGACCTGGCAGACCCAAGCGTATAGTGTGGGTCTGCTGGGAATGTCTGGCAGAATCCCCTGTCAGAAGAAGCTTCAACTCCCACCCCTGGCAGAACTTCGCCAATGTCCCGGGGGAGGTGCGTGACATTGAATCCGAATGGGCCATGCTCCGCGCCTCCATTGTGGAGGTGGCCGACGGGAGCTTTGGCTGTAAAGTGGTCGGTGCCGGTCGCGGCGGCAATCCCCGAACCTGCTGGTGGACACCGGCGGTGAGGGATGCCATCAAGCTAAAGGAGGAGTCCTATCAGCTGATGAGTACCAGTGGGCCAAGCAGAACACGGCTTTGGCAGTCGCTGAGGAAAAAAGCTCGGGTATGGGAGGAGTTTGGCGAGGCCATAGATAACGACTTCCAGACGGCTTCGAGGAGATTCTGGGTGTCCGGTTTAGTGACCTCAGGATTAGGTCTCTGCTTTTTGCAGATGATGTGGTTCTGCTGAACTCATCGGACCGTGAACTTCAGCTCTTACTGGAGCAGTTTGCAGCAGAGTGTGAAGCGGCTGGGATGAAAATCAGGACCTCCAAATCCGAGACCATGGTCCACAGCTGGAAAAGTGTGGAGTGATCTCTCCGGGTCCATCCCCAAGTGGTGGAGTTTAAGTATCTCAGAGTCATGTTCACGAGTGAGGGAAGGATGGAGAGGGAAATCGACAGGCGGATCACAGTGATGCGGCGTCAGATGTGATGCGAGCACTGCATCCGTCTGTCATAGTGAAGAAGGAGCTGAGCCAAAAAGCAAAGCTCTCAATTTACCAGTTGAACTACGTTCCTACCCTCACCTATGGTCATGAGCTATGGGCATTGATAGAAAGAACGAGATCGTGAGTACAAGCGGCCGAAATAAGTTTCCTCCACAGGGTGGCTGGGCTCTCCCTTAGAGATAGGGTGAGGAGCTCGATCATTCGGGAGGGACTCAGAGTAGAGCCACTGCTCCTCCGTATTGAGAGGAAGCAGATGAGGTGGCTCAGGCATCTGCTTAGAATGCCTCCTGGACGCCTCCCTGGTGAGGTGTTCCGGGCATGTCCCACCAGGAGGAGACCCCAGGGAAGACCCAGGACACGCTGGAGGGACTGTGTCTCCTGACAGACCTGGGAACGCCTCGGAATTCCCCCAGAGGAGCTGGAGGAAGTGGCCGGGGAGAGGGAAGTCTTGGTTTCCCTGCTGAGACTGCTGCCCCCACGACCCGACCTCAGATAAGCGGAAGATGGATGGATGAATGGATGGATGGATGGATGGACAAACATCCGCAATTGGTATTTGTCAGCTGACGTCACACTCGTTACAGCCGCAGTGTATTGCGGGTTGAATCGCCACTGCTATCATTAAAAGAAACACATGAACACCATGAATCCTGTCCTGTTCTCTGATTTGCCGTTTTTCATTATACTCATTCTCAGGTCTTTGCACGAATATTTCACATAGTGAATAGCAGGCTGAAATTCCACCCACCCAACTCTGCAAATGTGGTGTCCAAAGATTTTACTGAAGGTTTTAAGCATTAAGTGTTCATACTGCAGACAGAAAGATTAGAGAGATTATTTAATATTAACACCTGCTGTAAACCAAAGGCCACATGAAGCACACAGAACAAGACAGGCTTGAATGTAATTATATCTTAAGAGCTGGAAAAGAGATTCATATTATTAAAATAGACAGTGCACTACTGAGGTTAAGGCAAAGATTTAAGAAGCTCTTGTTTGACAGTCTAATGGTCAACATCTGGCCTCGATGACACAAAACCAATTTTTTTTTATGGATTTATGAATTCAAGTCTGTAAGAAGCAGAGATCAGACCAGCCCAGGTGGCTCAGTACTTATTTGCACAGCTTCCCATTAAGGAAACTCAAGTACACAGTAAAATGGTGGTGAAAGTTTGCTCTGCACCAAGTTATCTTTTGCTGTGCTGATTACAACTGGTCTCCGCTCTGTCCCCGCCTTATCGAAAATCAACACACAGTGAGATCCCCATTCTGGCAGCTAAGCGAGCTTGGGGAGCTGAAAGAACAGATCTCCACAAGGAATGACAGTAAATCTGATGCTGATAACAAAAATAATGTTTTATCGCTTGAGGGCTGACCCCCTGGGCATCTCTCCGCACCTGCCCAGGCGCAGCTGGCGTTATCACGGCCCTGATACCGGGACCAGCGGACAGGCCTGACTCGGCCGTGCCGTAATGGGGTCTGATGCGAGGAAATGAGCACTGCCCAACGCAGACACATCTGGTAATCAGGGTCAAATCCTGCGGCCTCGCGCCCACTCACACATGCAGCTCATCACCCCCCCCCCCTTCCTACTGACAGCCAGACACTCCATCGCTCCCCACTTTCCGGAACTCTCCCGGCTGCTGCTGGCAATGCTGCCGAGGCAGAGGTCTCCACACAGCAAGGTAGGCAGGCGACTACACAAGGGAACGGTAGAGTGTGAGGAAAACATAGCCATGGAAGTGCAGGGGCAGCAGGTAAAAGCAAGGCCAAAGCAGCAGAGGCTGACGAAGGATAAGGCTCTTCGGTTAAGACACAAAGAACAGGAACCGGAACAGAGAAAAACAAAAAATGAAGAAATTACACAGGAAAGAAGTGGAGATATATGCAATGAAAGCTGTACAGTGACAGAGAAAAATATGGAAAGATTAAAAACCACCATGCGATGGCAGTGAAGGTGTGGGAATAAAATCCAAACACCGAAGCTATGGTAAAAGGATCCTTAACAGCACATCGTCTCCTCCCAAGCGTGTTAGCTACAAAATCTTGAGTTAACAAAGAGTCAAAAAGCCGGAACAACTGTCACAATTAGAGCGCTGCTGTCATGTACGAGGGGTGCACCCTGAGGTGCCCACACCGAACCTCTGAACGCCCGACTAAGCCTGTGATGAGGGCAGCCTGTCTCTATTATGGGAGACAAAGGGATGATGCGGGTAAAAAGAAAGATGGGTGGGACAGAACAGCGTGAACGACACAGGGAGAGAGAACTCTGGCACTCGAAGGTTAAACTTTGCGCAGTCCGTTAAATCCAAAATGCTGACTACTTAAGTCATTCTTAGGAGCCAAATGGTAAGGCCTTCTTAAGTGTAGGGGACCCTTCTTAGCAGCAGAGGACCCCTGCCAGGAGGGATGGACAGCTCTACAGTGGACGAAAGGGAAATTGAATTGAAACAGAAAAGTCTCAATCGCACCACATGCAAAGATCTCAAGCTGTTCGCTAGCTACAGATGGCGGAACCAATCCCAAAATCGGTGCAGCTGGCACCCTGCAGTATCTGCCACAGATGAGTTTGTCAATTCCCATTCCCAATACCAAAGGAAACACTGGAGTGCCTGTGGTAAGAAGACCATTCTCAAGAACACATAAAACAGTGCAGATGGAAAGTAGTGTGGCTGGGATAATGCACATGTTTTCTTCCACCCTTGGGAACTGTTTAACTGCGCGTATGTGTGTGAAAGTTTGCACGTTGACTGATTCTGCCAAACACGCTGTCCTATCCACCCTTCCCAACAGTATCCATCTGAATGCTGCCAAAGAGAGTCTCATCCTCAAGCTCTCTGAAAGGTCCATAGCCACCCACACCGTGCCCCACACCCCACCCAAAATCCAACCCAGCCACAATCTCCTCTGCCCCCTTCAGCTGCGGTATCTATCTGCCAAGCGATAACGCTCCATCATCCGCAGGGGGAGCAGCGTCGCTCATCTTCTGCCAGAGCGCGGAGCGAAAATGCCAAGGCTACAGTTGATTATCATCACTCATTTGGGGACGGAAGGGAGGGGTTTCAGTGTGGTGACCAATGATGAGTAGGAGGAATGGGCAGAATTGCTTTCCAATGACAACTCAGACAAAAGCAGCACATTGGGGTTTTCTAGGCAGCTTTCGGAGTCCCAGCTCTGTACAACTCCTCGACTGTCTATGCATCCCATCTTTCCTCCGTCACCACATTGTCGCTGTCCACAGCTTAATTCCAACCCTCCGTAAACCCACAGGCCACTGCAAGCGGAGCCCAGTCTCCACGCCACCCCACACACACACACCATAAACAACATACAATATTACTGACCATCATGACACTGGCTCAGTCAGCTGCCCCACCCAAGCAAAAAATAGTTTAAAAAACAGCACATCCAAGGAAAGTGGCATTTATTCGTACCTATTAAGCCAAGTATCATTGAGAGAGAAGTAAAGCAAATTGGCTGGGAAAAACACGGAGGAGCTGCAAGTGACCTTGCTGAGCAGCTCAGCTTTAATAAAGGGTGTTGTCTCTCCATGCTGGCGGTACTATTATTCAGATCTGCAGGCGTCAGCATCACCATGGAGGCACCTCAGCCACATTGATCACAAGCTGCCCGGGAGTTTAGCAAAAAAAAAAAAAAGACAGGATAAAGAGGGAAAGAGACAGCCATAGTAGCTCTGCAGAAGGGGACACTCCATCTATCTCCAAAGAGAAGTGATGAGCATGATCCGTCTGAAAGTCCCCAGACCACAACACTTGAGCAGCCCAGTAGGACATAGCAAGCTGCTGCCATCACAGGTACCTCAAGCACATCAATGGAAAACTGTGGCAGTGCACAGAGGCCAACAGAGATGCAGAAAAGACCAACAAGGGAGCAAAAGGCCTCCCCATCTTGTAGTAAGGTACAGGGACAGGACGATGTTTCACGTCAGCCACCGCCTTGACAGAGGACTGCCGGGGGCTCCAAGAGCCAGTCTTGCATGGCAGAAAAGGTCAGCCTGCATCTTCCCGGCCTTTTACACTAACCTAATAACCCACGATTGATAACATTAAGGAGGGGGTGTGGAGGGGACACAGCATAAAACCAATTAAGAGGATCTGGCTGAGTCAAGTATAACAGTCACAACAAGTTAAATCAATGAGAAAAGTGCAGTTTCAAGTCGCAAAGGCACAATAACAAAAGGTTAAAACTGGAAAAGGACCACAGCACCTTAGGATATAAAGAAAATGACAGCGATCGACGGGATGTCTCCCGCCCCCCAGCTGGCGATTCATTACACAAACCCAGGTTCTCATGTGCACTGAAGGGCTGATATGGTCAGTGTCGCCAATAAAAGGGCACGACTGCAGCCAATGACAAAATGAAACCTTCTATTAGAAACAGATTGGGCCTGGGGGCAGAGACAGATCAAGGATGTGTGGATGTGGTTCTTCAGAGGGACACTGCATGTGGGAACAATGACACATGAGGGCAAGATGGCTCGGTAAACCTAACAAATGAGCCCGAGAGCATCTGACAGACCAAGTGTAGAGGAGCAATCTAACAGAATGCCAACACAGAGCTACCAATAAGGGCAGATAAAGTAAAGGTTCCCAAGGCAGCCCACGTACGCATGAGAGCCTGACGGTGGCTAGTCCCTCTAGAGCAGCAGGTGCACCGCATGCCAGCTGTAAACAAATTGCGATGACTGCAAGAGATAAAAGGCTTTTGAGGCTATTTATCAGGCGCACTGGGCAGCAGAGGTATGACAACGGACATCTGCGGACCGGGAGCTGAGGAGTGTGAAAGTGGAGGGATGAAAGAACGCACGAGCACAATGTCTCAAAGTTTTAAAGTGAAAAAAAAAACCTTGAAGTCAAGTAAATCTAGAGGAAAAGAGGTAGGTGCCGGTGGCATTTTCATTAAGTGTATTAAATGTGAATTCATACATGTCACTTCAAAGGCTACAAGCATTCTGCAAGCCCTCGACTATGATGATTAAAAAAAAATAATACATTTTAAAAACACATGAGAATAGCTTCTAATTGCAGGAACTGAACATTTCTGGGGAATTGCTCTGGTGACTCAGAAGTCCAACTTCTCACACTGATCAACTCATACCGAGCCACACTACTGCTTGCGTCTCCGGTGAGCCAGTACTCCAGTACTTGACACGGACGTCTTCCTGGGGAAGCCATAAGCTCCAATTAGTGGTTGGGTAGTGTGCTTAGAAGGTGGCACTGCAGCCTGACACTGGCAGGGGTTTGCTGTAGGCTCCCACCAACAGCTTTGTGTGGATGTTTTCCCTGTATTTCTGCGGGTTTCTATGATCAAAAACATTCAGCTTAGGTGGACCGGTGGTGTGTGCATGCATGCTCTGTGACAGGCTGGCATCTCATGCAGGCCGTCACCTGCCCGATACCCTGAACTCCCTGGGACATGTGCCAGGTTCACTCCACCCTCAGTTATAAAACACATATGGATGGTGATCACCTTGGGGGGGGGCACTCACAATACAGATAAAGTTCCCAGTTGCTTTCACTCTTTTGAATCCCCTTATGCAGAGGTGGTGTTTCTCCTTAAATATTAACACAGCAAACTCAACTGTAGACAACCCCGCACAGCTTGAGGTTTGCACCAGCGAGTAAAGTATATACCGGCAGAGCGTGGGAATGTCTGATGGGAGTGAATCACACTCATGGTAGACGTCAGACATGGCAGAAGTCAAAACAGTCCCACAACGGCTGGAACACAAAGCAACACTGTGCTTTTATTTTGTGGGAGTGCAACTGCCAAAGTGGTTTAAGAGTTTGGGCTGCACTCCACTCAAGACGATTCAGAAATTGTTTTATCAGTGAAAAATGTATTGCAATCCAGGGGGGGTGGGGGTTGTGCATCACAGCCTTAACTCCCCACATACCTACATCTTTTTAAACTGAGTGTTCACCCACTTTCTCTCCCCTTTATTGGAAGGAGGTGACAGAACAGCAGCATAGGACGAGCATCCGAAGAACATCACTCCTCCGACGGTGAAGGTCACGATCTGGTCACAGCAGCTACATCAACACCCACCTCCACCACATTTTATCCGGCTGAGAAAGGAACAAGGGACGAGAAACTCGGTGAAGTCCACTGCTCCCTGCTTTGACGATGATATGGCTGTAGAAACCTGACGAGCACATCAGCCTCGGTGGCTCATTGCTGCAGCTCACATTTAACAGCAGGATGAACAAAACCAATTATGCAGACACCAAGGCTCTGCCTAAGCTTCAAGAATAGAGCTTAGAGAGGGGGAATGACTAATAACATTATTCAGTCTGAGTGGGCAGCAATTTAGGGCAAAGTGAAGAATATTTTAATAAAACCTCAAGAAATATTAAACTAAGAAAATAGGGGTATAGGCAATATTCAAGCCTACCAGGACTACCAAACGTGATCCAATGCCCATTCAAATTGATATTTTATTTAAATCGGTTCCCAATACGTTTCTCCATAGGTTTTTCTTGATTAATGAAAAGGTGGACGGAAGGATGTAACGCCATCCAAAGTATAACATGCTTCAATGTCCTTCCCAGACTGACCCCGGCATTGAGGCCATTACTCACATTACTCATATTAGTCCAACATAGGCCGGCCTGTTGTCCTGCCTCATGAATATTGATCTGGCTCATTATCACTCAGGGAACCAGGGGTATACACTCGTAGATCTGTGTCTTTGTGGAATAAATGAGAATGGATGTGTGGGTGTGTGAGACAGTAAGTTGTGTAGAGGTAATAGCAAGCAGTAAAATTCATCCTGTTAGAGAAAGCAAAGCACCTATCTTAGAACCAATGTTTATGTCACCTGAGCGCCAACACCTTATCACCAATCGCAGGTAACGATAGAGTTAAAACAGGAATTACTGCTACACTCTCACAGCCCAACCCCAGGCTTACTAAAGAGCAACACCTACACAGCCACGATTTCTGTTGACCCCTGCAACATGGCCCCCCAGGGAACATTTAGGATATATACTGGGGAGGACAGAAGAACATGTCACATTTTAAAAGGTCTCGTGCTCAAAATGTTGCACAACTAAAGGAGCTTGCAGTGCTAAATATAGAGACTCTGCGTTCAAGTCCCTAGATGCTGAACCATTCCAACTCTTTGCCATTATCATGTCTTGTACGATGCCCATTGGAATTTCAGCACAAGCCTGCTGGGCAAATATATAAAAGAATCTCAAGTTTAGCTAAGCTCTCCAGTAGAGGACTGGGTAACATTTTCTGTCATAGATCACCTCATACACTGTGAATAAATCAGTACGTTATCGGCGCAGAAGAATAAGCTTCAGCTGTATTCTTAATTAAACAAATGTAGAAAGGCTCACTGTGTTCTATGTTATTATACAACATGTACACATTGCTACCCTTCTGACAAAGGCTTCAGAGGCCATTTGCTGGGACTTATAGGGTCATTAAAAATTCTGCTGAAGCTTGCTCTTTATGAGCTATACTGCAGCTAAAAGCTTCTGAACAGAAATTTAATTACATTGGAAGGTGTGCAACTTAAATAACCCATTACCATCAACTGTTAGACCATAAGTAACTAACAAGGCTAATATTAATTATGAAAAAGTTCTCTTTCAAACCATAAGCAATCAGTACCTTATTTGTAACGCAAATCGGTAGACATGAGGACAACAGAACACACAAGCATGACAGCAGAATGACAGCAGCAACTGGACATGGAAATGTCAAGATGAATGACACTGCTGTCGATGTCAGTCTGTATGGGACTGACCCATACTGGAGGACATTCTGAGCCACATTCTGCCCAAACTAAGGGTACTTTTCCACCGCACAAAGTACGGTACTTTCACTTTTCCACTGACTTCCGGTCAAGTGCCAGTACCGAAAGGGCCAGTACCGAAAGTGCCAAACCAGCTAGGGTGGTACTTTTGCAAGTCCCATCCCAAAATACCGAAGTATTTCCTATCGATTGGTTATGCAAACAGCCTGCAGCTGAAACACAAAATACAACCGCCATCTTTTGAAACACACAGCAAACAGCGAGAAACAAAATAAAAAGCAGTAGAAACAAAAATATTTTAAAAAGTCAAACGGAAGCATGGACAAACGAGAAAACACAGGCGTTATAGCCATATGGTCAGATGAACAGATCCAGAGGGATTTGGATGGCACGACTCGAAATAAAAGTTTTAGCTGTTCCGGGCAATTCAGTTTTCCCCGTTTCCCCTGCCACGCGCTGATTTGTACATGGTTTCGCTATTATTTTCATGTCTTTTTACGAAGCTCTTGAGGTAAACAAGCCATATATTTTAAAACAATCACACGCCTTTTCGATGTTTTTTGTTTTTACAGATAAATGAAATTATTTAATTCGCTGGATATATATAGATATTTCTTGATGAAAACGGTCTTGCTTATAGGACTATATTATGTGTGACTATCTACTGTATTCACATGCATTTCCTGACATCCAGGATATGTGGTTCTCCCCTGTTAAAACAGGTATACAGCAACTCTGGGCCTCGGTATACAGTATTCACATGTAATAATGTACCTGATTGATTTTCAGACATTTCACATACCCTCTTTGCTTTAATATTATTTCCTGATAGACAGGAGAAACATAGGCAAACTGAATTGCCTGGAACACCAATGTCGCTTGAAAATCAAAAAACATAATTAAATAATTTGTTTGCTTTCAAAAGACTGAATTAACAGTAAGATAATTCTTACTGCTTTGATCGGCTTAGCCAAAGTAAGTGTACCCACGTAAACGTAAATGATGGCAGCATTCATACAATTTAGATATTACTGAATCTTATACTGTGATAGAAGCTGACATAACATGACATAACAATAAACCGCATTTTCCAGCCTAAGCTTTTAGTTTTAATTTTGGGCTGTTTTTTTTAAATTTATTATGATTTCGGCTTTGTGACGATGTCAGTCAGGGACAGTCACTGATGATGTCATTTGGTGCGGGTACCATTTTTTTACACCAGTGAAAAGTACGGTACCTGGTGTGGTGGGATAACGCCCTAAGTCTGAGAAAAGTGAGGAAGGTTGAAGAGGAAGAACAGCAGGATGTGCTCACCAAAGCCCACTTTATCAGGCCGTGGGGGGCTTTAATGACTGAGCTCAGAGCACACCTGGGCCAGAGCTTCCAAGACAACTTTAAAAATACACCCTCCTGCTATTTCTACCATCAAACAGAATCTAGTAATATCTGACAGTTTCAAGTGATGGTCGCCACATTTATTGTTCTAAGAACCAACATCAAGCAGATTCTTTTACACTGGCACATGCTTTACAGCCAATGGCCATTCCATACAAATTCCAGTAGGGCTGCAACTAACGATTATTTTGATTATCGATTAGTTGGTTGATTATTTTTTCGATTAATCGATTAATCAGATAAAAACTAAACTCTTCTTTAATTTGATGTTTTGCTTATAACATAAAACCATAATTCAGGGTATTATGTATGTATAAAAGTAAACTTCAAAAAATGCAAAAGCCACGTATATAGTTTAATGATCTTTAATTTTGACATTTTAAACCTTAAATGAAAGACAGTTTGTTTTTGAACAGTAAAACTTCTCTAAATAACAGCATTTGAGTATGCAAAGTACAGCATTTTAAATAAATCAACATTTGTTTTTAACAATAAATGCAGATGGCAAGTTGACAGTGTACATATATTGTTTAAAAAAATACACTGACACTTGTTAAGACAAACAGCTAAAATAATGTAATCTTCTATAATAAAATATATGCATAAGGAAAACCACAGTAAATTATATTTGAAAACAGATTTGCTACTTAGCAAGTTAACTTTGTAGTGGACTATAAAAAAAACTGTAGAGATGCAAAACGCTAATAGTCACAAATGTACTGTTATTTCCATTTGGCAAAAACCACAACAATCACTAAATGTAATATTGTACTGTTATTCGCACCGTGTAATTTAAGCTAATCAAAAATAGCGCCATTTAACTAATCACTATTTCCCATCAGGTGATTGCGCAATGTGATGCTAGCAAGTAGCACTTGAACAGATCTAGCGCGACTGTCTCGAAGTTAGTAAACAGTTTAAACAAAAGCACTTGTATAATTTAACTTTTACACGATGAAGAGATAGTTTTTACTTACCCTGCTGATGTTTAGCCATCCGTAACACCAACATGTTTTCTTTTTAAGTGTTTGTGCATGACTGTGGTACTGCCATGCCATGAAAGCGCGGTCTTGCATAGCGTGCAGGTTACCGTCTTCTTAGAGGCGTTTAATGTAAATTGCTCCAATACCTTGGAGGACTTGGGGCGCACGCTTTTTCCTGCAGACGCTTCTGTAACCTCCATTGCGAGTGGCTGTGTATCTGTGTGTATGTTTGTGTATTTGTGCATCTTGTGGTCGCGCTCCTCAGTAACGTGAGCAGTCCAACTAATCGATAACGGCATTCGTTGACAACAAATTTCATTATCGATAATTATCGATTTTATCGATTAGTTGTTGCAGCCCTAAATTCCAGTAAATTCTGCACCAATATAAGCACCCACCGATTGACTTTTATACTGGACAATTTCGTCTGATCAACACTTATTTACAGTGAGGCAGCTTATGTTATCCTTAAAAAAAATCTCAAAAATGCATTTTGTTTCCTGCCATATAAGAACTTGCCATAATTAGCATTTACTCTAAAATATTATTTCATTAATTGGATGATGGTCAGGTATAATTCACAAACAACCAGGGAGATGAGTAGCCAATGACTGCCACTTAAGTCCCAAAATGGACTTGTTTGTACATCACAGATCTGTCAGATGCAACACCCAGCTGGCTCATAATAGCCACAGGTAATGACACTAGCTTATTCAGCCCCATTATAAATATTTGCAGAAAGACAGAAGCTATAGCCCAAACACATTGATAAATTAAATTATTAAAAATTAGCATTACAGTACGTGACCAGAATTATTCTGAGCACAAGTAACATTGGCTCTGCTGCCTTCACTTTCTGAATGTTAGAAAGCTATGTTACCCATAAAGTAAAAACATAGAAGGTTAACCAAAGACCATATCCCCCTCCCTGGAATGAAAGGAAAAACAAAAAAAAATAGTTAGGTTGGGAACATGTTGCCAAGTTTAGCAGGCCAACAATTAGCAGTAGAAACCAATGTCAAGGAGCTACTTATAAACAGCAGAAGATATCACAGGTTCAAAGAAGCAAAAGAATAACTGGACAGAAAACACATCAAGACAGACAAGACATTTAATCAAAATGGTAACACTTCATCCTCCAATTACCCATTAAGAAATTAGGGCAGAGTGGGAAACAGCAGTCTAAAAAAACAGTTTGACAACTGCCCCCCAACAACCACACATCCTACGAAAACAATAAAAACTTTACTCCAGAAAGCTGGAATCTCATCGGCATCAGAATCTTTGAGTTTTTCCTCACAGCTGATTCCTCACTTGTTTCAAAGAATAAGCGCACAGCAAAGCCAGGGACACAAAATCGTGCTCTGAATTTGGGAAGCCCTTGCGAGAGGGGGAGATGCCGGCTTGTTAAGTGGACCCTGCTGACACCCAGGGGGGACAGAGTACTTCATAAGGAAAGGGCTCTTCCTCACACACAGTGCAGAACAACAGCTCCAGAGGGCTGTAATTTCTCTAATGATCACCCATCTTCTCGGCAGCAAAGCAAATGGCAGGATCTGCAGTGCCAAAACGCACGTCAAGTTCAACTCACCTCAATTCAGCCAGACAGACCATGCACAGCAACAACTCACATTAATACAAATTTAACACTACCATTCACCGAAAGGCTGTTGTTAATATTGCAACTTCGCTTGAATCAGGCAGATTTTTTTCCCAGGAACACACACACGCACACAAAGAAGCACACAGAGGCTTCTGAAACTGTTCTGGACACCCAAGAGCCATAGATTGTTGCAAAATTGCAGAGATGGGATTACAGAAATGGCCCATTGAAAAATCCATTTCTGCAGCAAATTACAGCAGAGTCTGTACAGGCATTGCAACTAGCAATTTCTTACTGAGAGAAATTGGGAAGCCAGTAGTGCCCAGGTACGAGGCTTGGAGGACAGCGTCAAATGTCTTCCAGCCTTTGTCTCAATGTGTTATAGATCTTTAAGGACTGTGGTAAGCCTGGGACAAAACTTAAAACTATAATTGGTACAACAGCCAAAATCGATACTGCTGCTCGCATTAGGCCTCTCAGAGCAATTTCATATTCTGCCTTGCTTACAGAATTCCTCCTTTTCCAAAAACTCAATTTTAGGAAGGTATGAACTATTGATTTTGCCACCACTATCCTCTTGCCTCTACCACTCTCTCTCTCATCCTCTAGCGGCTAGCCCATCTGGCAATGGAAACCTGTTGGTGGGCACTGGCACTCAGACTCAGACAGATAATCTCAGGAATGATTTAACCCCCTCCTGCAGCATGTCCACAGCTGGTAGTCAGCAATTGTGGATGGGTTTTCATTTCTGCATCCCAACGAAGCTAATGATGCACAAGGCTCTACGAAAGCCAAGATATGCATGCACAACAGAAAGCGCACTAGACCCCATGTGCTCCTCAGTCTCAAACTCAGTCTTTTCTACCATTCATCTGCACCAACACTGGGAATACGTATTGTGACATCAGTGGCTTAAAATCTTTATTTTCCCACAATGGCCCATTAATATGTAAAACCACTTATAAACAAAAAAGGTCCTTAAAAGAAGTATTGCTGGGCTGGAAACATATCACTAAGTTCACAGGCCAACAACTAGCAGTAGCAACCAAGGTTAAGGAGATACCGTAAAACTAGGCAGAAACGAACACATCAAATGCATCAAACTTCAATGACCGGACTGGGGAAACGAACGTAAACGCACACTAAATACAATGAACTAATGACAACAATCAAGGACAGCTGGCAAACACCAGGAATCCACACCGGGTTAATGAGGGGGTGTGGCACACGGGAGGAGCGGACAATCTGGGCAGGACATATAATCTGCAGTTTATGCACCCAACTGTGCCTAACTATGACAGTAAACATAAGTCTTTTCAAATGTTTTATTTTTTTGTGTAAGGCACGGCAATGCTTGGCCTCAGAAAAAAATAAAAATAAAGTGCATCCTCAACAAAAGGGAATAGTAGAGATTTCTCTGAAATGTTATA
>JABFEA020000098.1:32323383-32333797 GCA_019775915.2 Cyphomyrus plagiostoma | reverse complement strand
CCCGTTGCTTCCGGGATAGGCTCCGGACCCCCCACGACCCAGTAGGATAAGCGGTTTGGACAATGGATGGATGGATGGATGGTGTTTTACATACCATAGAGTAAGCAAGTTTATTGTAAAGCTGCAAACAGTGTTTCGCGAACAGATAGAACTGCTGGTTAAGTGGTTAAATGGTCAGTTAACATTATTACATACTCAGGCTAAGCAAAGTGCAATATTAGTATGGACATTGTGATGGTCAGCTGAGTTTAGATTACACTTGAGAAATATCTAAACTTTTAAAACTGTCCAGAAAGCAACATTATTTTGCAATAGAATTCAAGTGGTTTGAAATCTTGGGGACATAATTCATAGCATGATGGGCTGAGGTTCTCACAATAAGATTCGCTAAAACATTTTTACTCTGTCACAGGAAGGAAAAAAAAAAAAAAAAAAAAACTTTACAAGGTCGGCAATTTAAATGATTCCTTTTCAGTATTATCTAGTATATGTTTAAAAAATTAGAATCAGTGTTGAATATGCCACCACTGCTTATGCATGAGTCCCCCATACAGACACTGAGCCATTCATAATCATTTTCATCCCTGCTGTTGGACTCACTGATAGACAGTGTGAAATGTGAGAAAAATGTGTGAAGAAAAGTGAACAAGAAATGGCGCTAAAAGACATTAGCCTTTCGCTGTATGGACGTATTCTGAATTCCATAGAGACTATATCAAGCAAAAGCAAATGACCTGTCAGGACACATTTGTGGAAATGCCACCAGCTAATTTGACGGAATCTCTCGCTAGATAAGTTTCGCTAAAGTTTGAGTATATGTTCAACTCCTTTTTTGCTTTATAAATACTGTAATATTTATTGCAAAAAAAATTAAAAAAAAATCACACTGCAATGCCTGAAAAATTTCAATATCATGTAGCCCTGCTACATAAATTCTAGTTTTGTTGGTTTGTAAACAAAAGCATGTGATTCTAACCAAAAATATTATGATATGACATTTTGGCCATATCACCTTCCCCAAATGCCTATCTGGATATTATCCTGAGAAATTTAAACAGGCCATGACACACATTGACCCATCTCTGCCAGGACTACTAACCTGCAAAAAGTTTGTGGATTAAACCCTGAGTCTGAACATACAAATAAAATGCCCAATGCATTTTGGAGCACTTTGGAGTCCTCATCTATCCTCCCTAACGGACAGCTTCATCATAGATATAATTATCCCCAAATCTGCACAAGGTTAAACAGCAAGTAGTTTAGTCCCTAAGCAAAGCAAGCGTAACTTACCACTTCCCCAGGGTGACCCTAACCATTCCATTTCAGACAAGTGGAAACTGGCTACACACATTTTGCAAAGGCATTTAACATTAGAGCCTCACTGGCACAAGCCTTGCTGATTTTATGAAAAGTATAACTGGAAAAATGTGCAATACTTACAAATAAAGAAACAAAGAATGAGGATGATTGCTAGTTTGTCTGTATTCTTACCAAACAACACTTTGCTAATACTTTGAATCCGACATTGCAACACAGACTGCTGTGTGATGCTTAGTGAACCCAACCATTCTACTGACCAACTACTGACCCACTACTTTAGGTGAAATGATAGTTAGTTAATGTTTTCTTCCATCATTTGTTGAAACAAATGCCAAATTCATGTGGCAGTGCTCTGTTGGAAAAAACAGAATAAAATGTTGACAAAAGTTCTGTATGCTTTTTTATTAAGCGATGTCAGTGAGCATGTAATGTCTCATTTTTTAAAGTTTAATAGTAGCATTTTTTCTGAATTGATTTAAGCGTTAACCATGGTGATACAATTCTGCTACATTTCAAACCATTATCTGTACTGCATAGTGAGGTACTTCTGAATAACCAGCCCTACATACATCCTCCATTAATTCTTAAATAGTGGGCTGAAAAAAACACTATGGGTTTGTTGAGCTACAAATTCAACCACAATTGATCTGAAGAAAACCAGGTTGCTATTATTCTCGTAACACACCTTCTGAGAAATCCTCCATGCTAGCTGAAACAAAAGTGAAACAATTAGTATTTGTGTAGCTAGCTTACGCATACTGATATGCATCCAGACAGAGAAGAATCCAATTACTATAAAGACTGAATATTTCAGAAAAAGATATATTTTGCTCGAAAATCATTCTAAAATAAGCCCTGCAATGAATACGACTGATTATTCATTAGCCTAAAATGTCCCCATTTATGACCCAGAATACATTCACTTGGTTAACACTTAACAGAATACAAAATTAAGCTTTTCACAAGATCCAAAACACAGCAAAGCTCACTATGCTTTGAAGAGGAGCTAAACTAGAGCTGCATAACATCTGGTTGCTACAGCAGACAAGGCAAGTCAAACAAGGAGGTGTAATGATTAGGTAAGCTGTGCAGCACCTGGCAGGGAGATACGGCCTTCAAGACACACTGGGTGGAGGCTCGTAAGACAGCGAGTATCTTTCCTGATGCTTCACACTGCCATAAAACCCACGGTCACATTTTTTACAGATTTCCTTGGGAAGAAGGGGAGTTGTGTCCAGTACAACTATTTTGTGTGATATTTCTGCACTTAAAAGTTATCTGGAAACAAGACTGTAGCATACATCAGTATTCTACCCGTTCATAACTACTCCTGCTTAAGTACAGAGATAAGCCAACACTGAAGGTAGCAGCTCAGAGGACAAACCTCCCATAAATCTCACATTTCATACACACTGACAGACTTATCTGTGCATTTGCTTCAATACTTCAGTTGAAATATTTTTCCTCAAGGATACAACACAGTGATACATGTCAATTCCCTTACAGTTATAGTAATAATATTCTAGAAATTTCCTAGGAATATAGAATTAATATTTTCTCCTGGACAGGACAGATGACCCTACACTGAAAATGCACTGCATCTTAAACTGCTTTCTGCAAATCCATCTTATCCCTTCACAAAGAATCCCCAAGAGACTCTATGGAAGCTGAACTCTAACTCAGAGGCAGGATCTACGTGACTTTCACATACACACACCCTGAACCAAGCAAAAGCAAAAATAAAATCACCTACCACTAAAAACGGCGTTATTCCCCCAACTTTTCCGCTATATGGGAACTACTAAATAAAGTGCAATTTTGGACGCAGGCAGCCACAGACATGCCCAAGCCTGCAGTCCCAGTATCGGTTTCATCACTGGAGCAACTCCTGGGCAACTTACAGGAGAACAAGGTGGCGTTAGTAAGTCAGCACCTCAGCGAGAACAACTCCGTCAAGTGGTTTGGGCCTTTCTGCGAAGCGTGCCTAACCGGCTACACCCAGAAATACATATATTGAAATAACCCCCGAAAGAAGGAGAAGGTGCAAGACAGTGTCCAAGCCCAGAGATGATTGTGAGCCCGTCTGCTGTTACCTAGCAAGCTATGCTAAACTGTACCACAACAGGATTTCAGCTCACGCAAAACCAAAAAAGTATCTTACACATTCCGTGTAAACTCAGAGGATACTCTGCAAATTCAGTCTCTATCTCTTAAAACAGCCCCTCAATACGCAACAGTGCGTATCCTCTTGCTTTTTCGTTTTGATTTATTTAAACTCACCGTTTGTGTTTAAGCGCTTCTCCCGGATCGGCTTTTTGCACGGTGCTCGGTTCACATCCGGGTTACAGACGAGGACGTTCCCATCGCCACGCCCCCGACTCCCGGATTGTAGCCCATTCATTTTAGAATGACATAACGTTCTATTAATATGTAATCCACAGTAACTGTGACGCTGTGACATATTGTAACTGGATTTGTGTGGTGGGTCGTGTTTTTAATAGTAAGGAGTAGATAGCTCTTTATAAAACGTAAGGAAAGTTCCGTGTTTATTTGCAGTGCACAGCAAAGGACAAACAGCAGCGGTACAGATATGGGAAGTTCACAATTTACACTAGTCACACTCGCGGTATCGAAAACATACGCGCTCTACAGGAGACATTTCACGGGCACAACACTTTACATTTACAATGTTAATATGCGGCTAGACACCTTAAATTATGAATTTTCTGAATGCTAAGTATACGCACGTACACATACCCCACAGGTTTGTAATTATATCTTTGTGGGGACTTTCCATTCATTCCTATGGAAAAACTCTAATCGCAACATTACGACATTAAAGCCTACCCACCATACCCATAAGTAACTAAACAAGATACGAGACTTTTGGAATTTTTAGCTTTTTAATGGTGTTCACAGATCGATATGGGGACCTGAAAAATGGTCCCTGCAACATCAAAATGACAGATTTTTATTACATTGCGGGGAACATTTGGTCCCCATAATGTAATACAAACATTCACACACACACGCACACTTCCTAGCCACTTTATTAGTACACCTTACTAGTCCTGGGTAGAGCCCTTTCAGAACTGCTTTAATTCTTCGTGGCATAGATTCAACAAGATGCATGAAACATTCCTCAGAGACTTTGGGTCATGCTGACATGACAGCATCATACAGTAGCTGAGAGTAGTTGGCTGCACCTTCATGATGTGAATCTACCATTCCACTGCATCCCATAAACCCACGAGTGTCAAACTCCAGTCCTGGAAGGCCAGAACTCTACACATTTTTGGGTTTCCCCTCATTTGACACAGCTGATTCAACTCCTTCTGCTAATTACCACACAACTCTTGAGCTGAATCATTTGTTGTGGAACTGGGAAAGAACTAAGCTACACAGGGCTCCTGTGGTGTTGAGTGATCAGAAACAAAACAGACCCCGTGCTGCAGAAGAATGATTTATTGTTAGCTGGGTGCATCAAAAACCGAAGGGACAAGACAGGCAGATGGTCGGGTTGGTCAATCCTACAAACAGAGACGAGACAAGGGGATGATGGGACAGAAAAGCGGATGAAGGACAGCAGGGCAGGCAGGCAGGGATGATCAGAGATGTGGGGCAGGCATGACTGCAGGATACGATGAGGCAGGCAGGGCAGGACATAAGACAGAAAAGCACTCGGTAAGTGTCATGGGTATGGCAACAATACTTCGCAACCATTGGAGCTTGCTTTGGAGTTAAGTAGCTTGGTTAGATTGCGATGATTGCCCATCGCTGTCCGCCCCACCCCCGTGGGTGTGACAGCTCCGGCCCTCCAGGACTGGAGTTCGACACCCCTTCCATAGCCGCTCTATTGGATTGAGATCTGGTGACTGTGGAGGCCATTTGAGTACAGTGAACACATTATCATGTTCAAGAAACCAGTCTGAGATTATATGAGTTTTGTGACATTGCACATTATCCTACTGGTTACACTGTGATAACAGGATGTATATGATGCATAAGTAACAATACTCAGGTAGACAGTGGCATTGAAATGCTCAATTGATACTCAGGGGCCCAAAGTATACCAAGGAAATATCCCCCACACTATTACAACACCACTGCCATCCTGAATTGTTGATGAAAGGTGAGATGGATCCATGCTTTCATGTTGTTTGTGCAAAACTCTGACCATACCATTGGAATGTCGCAGCAGAAATCGTCAAGACTTATTTGACCAGGTAACGTTTTGTCAATTTTCATTTGTCCTTTTCTGGTGATTTCATGCCCACTGTAGCCTCAGTTTCCTGTTCTTAGCTGACAGGACCGGTACCCTGTGGGGTCTTCTGCTGCTGGAGCCCATCTCCATCAAGGTTCCATGTGTACTGGGTGCAGAGATGCTTTTCTGCATACCTTGGTTGTAACAAGTGGTTATTTGAGTTACTGTTGCTTTCAACCAGCTTTAACCAGCCTGGCCATTATTCTTTGAAGTCTGCCATCAACAAGGCATTTTCGCCCAGAAAACTGGATCACACTCAGTGTATTTTTCTTTTTTGGCCCATTCTTTGTAAACCCTAGACATGGTTGTGTGCGAAAATCCAAATAGATCAGCGGTTTCCGGAGTAATTGTACCAACCCCTCTGGGACCAACAAACATGTCGCATTCAAAGTCGCTTACATTGCCTTTCCTCTCCATTCTGTGTTTGATGTGAACATTAACTGAAGCTTCTGACCTGTACATGCATGATTTTATGCATTGTACTGCTGACATATTAGCTTCAATGAGCAGTGCTATGGGTCTACCTAATAAAGTCGACAGTGTGTGTATGTGTGGGAGTATGTGGGAGGAGCAAATGTATGTGTTCAGGTGTATGTAGGTACATATGTATGGAGCAGCAGGCGTGTATGTGTGTGTGTATAAATATGTATTTGTGGGAGGAGCAGGTGTACATATACGGGGAGGGGCAGGCATGTGTGTGCCTTTGTGTAAATACGTATGTGCGAAATGGGCGGGCATGTGTGCGTGTGAGAGCAGCAGGCATACGTGTGTGTGTATGTGTAAATACATATGTGTATGAGGAGCAGGCTTGAGTGTGTGCATGTGTGTAAATATGTATTATGGTAAGAGCAGGCATGCATATGTGTGAGAGAAGCAGTCTGCATGTATGCTTGTATGTGTTAGAGGAGCAGACATATGTGTGTGTTTATGTGTGTGTGTCTGTGTGTGTAAACATGTACGTATGGGAAGAGCAGGCTTGCATATGTGTGGGAGGAGTAGAGTGTGTGCATGTACATGTTTATATGTATTTGTAGGAGGATCAAGCATGCGTGTGTGTGTGTACAGTGCTCACAGAAAGTCTTGGGATACTTGCATAATTCTGTAAAAATGTTGCAAATGTATTGGTTTCACAGAAGTCCAATGACAAGCAATGCATGTCATACATGTTTTCACACAGAGACACACACACATAAAGACACACATACGTCTGCATCTGCACATATTTTTGCACAGATATTTTCTTTTTAAGTGTATTTTTTGACTCATTCAGTTCTTTTCTTGCCATTTTGGTATTAATTGCATTTGTAGTCATTGCCCGCAATGGGATATTAAATTCAAATTTTTGGTATTTTATGGTATTGCAAAGGTGTTTCTAAATAAAAAGTACCCAATGACATAGCTTGTCAATCAACTTTTTAACTCAGAACAGCTCTTTTAGAACTATAGTTTTGGCTTCAATTTATCACTACATTAAATGCATTTTTTACTTAAAACTACTGATTGTTTCTAATATGAAGCATAGTTTTTGTAAACAAATGAATAGAGTAATTATTTTTGTTACAAAACCAATAAATTATTCTGTCTGCATTTTTATAAAAAAAATTGTGTCATTAAAGGAAAACTTTTTTGTTCCTAAAATCTGTTTGAAATTAAAAGCATGAGACGTAGCCATTCATTTAACCCAAACAAATCACCCATTGCATGTGTAGTTCATTTTATGTATCAGTTTTAACTCATTTTCATGAAGGGGGACAATTATTCTGAAGTTGACTATATATACATACACACATATGTATAAATATTGATTTAATTTTATCTTACACTATCACTAATGACATGACTGCTATTTACTACTTTGAGTAAGAGTGACGTTTGTCCTGACTTTAACAAAAGCTTGTAACGCATGCTTTTGGATAATAATCCATAAGTGACTTTTACAATTTCACTGGCTCTTACCATTTAGTTAAGACTTTTGAGTGTATATTGTACTGAAGGGGTATACATTGGAAAGACTAAGCTAGAAGGCACTGTCATCTGTACAAGTGGCGCAGCGCAATAACAACAACCCCCAGTCTTTTATAAATGTCACAGAGTATTGTGGCAACAACATCTGTCTCACCAATCTAACATTTTCTCAACTGAACAACATATCTATCGACGTGGCCCACTCAGACACACCAAAACAAGCTATTATGTAACACACACCCCATTCAACAGCACATATGAATAAGTCATAATATCACATATCAAGCATAATAGTCATAATTACACATAATTACACATGGGAGTCAATGGAAATTATGTGGATAACAATTTTTTTTTTGTTTAGTTTAAGATGATGTGTCTGTTGCTTCTTCCCAAGAGACCCATTTGAGGGAAATCTTATGTAAATGTCTGCACTAATGCAAGATAGTAATAAAGGTCAGTTTATCAGAACCTTTTTCTCTCTAGAGATTTATATAAATATGTGTGGGTGTGTGTGTGTGTGTGTGTGTAATGTATATGAATATAATCTGTTGTGCCTTTGAAATTTAAAAATTAGGCAGGTGCTCTAACATTTTAAATATATCCTATACAAGCCTGTCCTTTGTAATTACACATGCAACGTTTCATCAGAGTTGGCTATATTATGCAACAGCCTACATGTTGAAAGATTTGAAAGTATTAAACCGGTTATTAATATCTTATGTGGGGACGTGTTCAAAATCTCTCCTTGACTATGGCTAAATCATGTGAAGAGTAGGTTTAAGATAAAGCACAGAAAATGTGACCTCTAGTGGTGCTTCTGTAGTTTTTAAAGGGACACAGCAATTGAATATATTTCCAAAACTCGATTATGATACTGATTGAGTTTTAGAAAGATATGAGAGGGGAGCCTGGCTTTAGCTCATCAGAAACCAAAGAAATGGACTGAGTGAGATTTGGAAAGTTGCTCTTCAGTTGTGTTTTGTTTAATATGCAGTTGCTATTTAAACTAGAGGTTCAGAGGATATAATACAATGCTGTTTAAGGAATAATACAGTTTGTTCCAATTTTATATTAGGTTTAAGCTCAGCTGAGTTAATGACTGATCTAGTTCTGTCTTCAACAGCTAAAGTGGGCACTGTTTACCTCCTTGCAGCCTTCACCTAATTTCACTGGGCTCCGTCGTTGCAGGATTTGCTTTTCATTTATTCATCTAGATTTCTTATGGCTTGACCCCAGTGCATCCTCTACATCTCTGTTTTTTATGATATTATGTTGTCAGATGGTGTAGAAACCCTACCGCATACATGTAGGCACCAGTCTGCGCAGATCTATTTATTTGTTTGTTGGCATTTCCTGACTTTTAAGCTACTGTGTTTGTTGTTGGTTTGTAATAAGTATTGTTAATTGTGAGCTTGTTTTCATCACTAAATGTGTGAGAAGTTGCAGGTCCTGTTTTGGATGCATCATTGAAGGAGGGGGGGGGGCACATGGATGAATTTATTTAGGTCTTAAATGGAACAGTAGCAATGCAAAAAAGTTTACCTAGTGAAGAGAGAACAATTGATGGAAAAAAGGTGATTGCAACAGAATGTTTATAGCAGTTTATATGGTAACATTCCAGCATCAATGTACAAAACAGCAAATTGTCCCTCTTCACTTGAGAGAATTGGAACAATGTGATCACTTTGGTCGTGGTGCAGGTCAGGCCGTAACCATGCTCATATGTTGTTTCAAACTGCTAATCCTGCAGCACTTTCTCCTCACTACTTTCCAGTTCAGTTATTTTGGCTCCCTTATAATTGCAATATTCAAAAATAGCCAAGCAGTAGGGAGAAATGTGGCATTAGCAGGAAACAGACCTGGTGCTGCCTAAGCTGGTCCCGTCCTCACCTTGCACTTAGAGGATTTTCAAGGAAATCCAGCCCCAGCTTGGTGTGTGAGGAGGTGCTCTGCTCATGGTGTCCCGTTTCCTCTCACAGTATGAAGACACATCTTTTAGATGAACTGGTGAGTTAAAGGTCTCTGAAGCATCTGGACTGGACTGAGATTCAGACTAACCATCATCATCAGACGGAGGAAGCAGTTAATGAATCTGTGTATGTTTGCATCAGTGTGTCATGCGTGTCATCATTTGATGACTGTTACTGAGAAGAAACAAAAAAACAGCACTTTGGGGAAATAAAAACAAAACAAGAACCAAATATAATAAAAATGATGAATGAGTTTGAACAACAAATGAGCCATGATCTATTTATCCTCGCCCGCAGCAAAACACATGAACGTGCATCACGCACTGTTAACAAAAATAGTTTTTCTTTTTGGATTCCATACAGGTTTCTTTAAATACATTCTATGATAGCAGAACCATTCCAGACCTGATGTGGAACAGAACAGTATGATCACAGATGCAATTAATCATTCTTCATAACATCTGATTTCATACCAGGCATCGGTTAATAACCTTCCATTTCCCAAGAATCCCCAAACATCATTCACCTAATGTGCGAATGGAAAAAAAAATCCACTTCTCTGGGAGGAAGGCGACATGATGGTCAGAGAAAGGGAGTGAGGAGTTGAAAGTGAGGGTTACAGTGACGACATGTTTGGCATGTTGGTCAGAACCTAGGTGTGTTCTGTCCCACCGCATATGGCAGGCTAAGGCTCCAGGAGTGGGATGGCACAGCTCCGGCCTTCCCGTGGAGCGAGAGAAGCATCAGCCTCCCTGTAATTACTTCAGGGGTGTCAGGTGCAGGCACAACTAATAACTGTTGGATAGCTGAGTATTGAATTTGCACTTTAATTAGGACGCTTGTGGAGTGTGGGTTGCATGCTCCACTCACAGCCTTTGGTTTGTCGGTGGAC
>JABFEA020000098.1:32304638-32314767 GCA_019775915.2 Cyphomyrus plagiostoma | reverse complement strand
GTGATTGGTTGATTAGATAATTGCATTAATGAGAAATTGAACAGATGTTCCTAATAATCCTTTAGGTGAGTGTATATCGGCAGCAAAATATACCAAGTCCCCCCCCTCCCGTAAGCCCCTAGAGAGCAAATTCCCGGATTGCTTTTTGTTTGCTTTTTGCCCTCTGGAATTTAGTGACTGTCTCCTAACCAAGGAACCCATTTCATTTCCTTACATAAGAAGCTTAAACATCCCATCTGTGCCTTAAATGATGGCACCATCAATACAGCTGCCTGAGTCATATGACTGGAAGTGATCCTGGCAAAAACTTCCTCTGGGGTCCCCTGGTTATGGCCATGAGAGCCACATCATGTGCCCCCACTGCTCGGATTGGTGAGGGTTAAACAATCCAAAGAGCGTTCACTACCCTGAAGGTTACAATATCCTGTAATATCAGGCATGAAAAATACCCTGAATCTTCCTTATTCTGCATTTATGAGGAGCCTAACCACATTGCTAGTTATTGCTTTCGAGGCTGGCTCACATTATCTTTGGTATAATTGTTATAGACACTGTCTCAGGTGATTCATTTAGCTGCTGACACTCTGCTCGCCTCTGGCAGTTTTCACACCATCCTTAATATGCCCCTTTAGTTCAAACGTCTATCCATCATTTGGACCAAAGCGATCCCGTGGATCTTTAATTGAGAAATGGAATTTTCCATGTATCTGAAACAGCAGTGCTGGAAGTAGGAGTGCTGAGCGTGCTTCAGCACCTTTTCTTGTCAGTTTCATTAAAAAAAAAACACATTCTTATGTCTCGCAATGGCTCAGACACGTTTTCATAAGTATTTCTCCAAATATACCACATTGTTAGCTATTGATAGCTATTGGTGATAGGAAAGGACTTCAGTGAAGAGTATTGGTCAGTCCCACTTCTAGCAACCGGAGCTCGCAAAGACTGTACTTGTGGTTTTGGCAAGACCGGTCTTGCTAACTTGCCTTCCAAGAACTTGGGGCACAATGAATCCTGGGATTGGTCTTATTCAGGGAGAATGTAACCAATCCTTCATATTTGGGGTGGAGCAAGGACATGGATTTCATGTTCTTAGTATTGATGTTCTTAGTAGGAACTGGTCTACGATAATGGCAGAAGACATAAAGTACATGAGAACACAAGTACAGTCAAGTAGGCATTCTGAGATTCACCCAATGTTTCCAAAGAAAAGCTGATGATGTATGAAGTGTTTGGTACGTGTGACCATGTTGGGGTGTGTGGAGTGGTGGACTTTTCCTGCATGTCCAAGTGATTCCCTACTTGTGTGTTTATTGCTGGGGTGATCACTGCTCAAATAATAAAATTATGCTCAAATGCATAATAATTTTTTAAAATCACTCTATATACTGTTTTTTTACACTTTTGCTCTTTGGTTTACAAGGGTATTTAATGATTTTCACATGATCATGTACATGCAGTCATTCTGAAAAGGTATGCTGTCATTTTTGTTCTCCTAATTGAGAATTAAATAGCACTGTTCATATTGACTGGAATGACGCTGGTCAGTCTGGTGGGTGTAGATTTATGATGAAAGCAGGAGTCCCATTAGATGAACATAATGGGTTGAGGTAGGTCCTTACATTTAATATATCTCGTGCAGCACAGAAATATAGCTTTGCTATTTTCCTTGCACCTTCAACAATATGTCAGTATGGATTGTGTTGAAAATAAGAAAACATGCTGAAATACCATTAGAACATGAATGTGGAAAACAAAAATAAATGTAAGCACATTTCACCATCATGTAATCCTAGCACTTCTCAGCAAACATATGCTGTTTAAAGAAAATTAGACAAACTGTGATGCTCACAAAATGTTCATTTTGGAACCCTTTAACCCTCTATGGGACTTATTAAGGATATTCATTTAAAAAAATCAATAATATTTGATTTTAAGTGTTTTAAGACCTAAAATACATTTCCTGTGCTCAGTTTTACAAATTGACCTTTGACCTTTATTTTGGGGAATCGTCATTCATAAATGACTTTGTCCCATTAGGGTATATATTTTTTCATGTTTTCTTAATATAGTTTTTTAAGCATTCATCTTCACATGCACACTGTATCTCTCACACCCAGCTTATCTGATCCTCGTGTGTGCCACGCCCCCTCATCATTCCCCGATTGTGCCCAGCTGTTCCCTGTTAGTTTCGGCTTGTTTCATGTATATTAGTCCACGTCTTCCTTAGTTGGGTGTCCGTCATTGATGTTATGTGTGTCACTGTCTGCCCTGTCTCCCTGAATAAACCCTTGTTTCCCACAAACCTGCCTGCTTGCATCGTCCATCGCCGCTTCCCGCTTGCTCGATCACCGCGATCGTGACAGTATCAGGTTACCTGTAAATTTCCTTGCTGGATTACCTTCTGCATTGACCTTTTGATTGTGTGCTTTAGGTATTGGCACCTTACAGTAACATCCACAGCACAGATATATACAAAATATTGAGACTCAATGAATAACTCACTGTGTCACCATCCATTCTACGGTACTTAATCAGTAGGGGTGTGGTGAGCAAGAAGGGGCAGGAGATGAGGGTGCAGTCAAATATTGCTGGGAGGACAAGATTTACTTCCTCAGCCTCATTCTCAGGGCCCCTGAGCCAAAAGAATTCATGATAGCATTATTATTGCAATATGTGTGTAAAATTTTAAGGAAATAATCATTATTAATTATATTATTAGAATGCTTCTAGTCTTATTCACCTTTAAATGTCTTTATTGTGTGTTTTATCTCTTTTTTGGACAAATACAAGTGTGGTGAAGTGGAGAGTCTGTAACCATTGGAATGTCTGTAGCCAGATATTCCGATATTGGATTACAGACACTCCTCTACTCATGAACGAGATACGTTCTGAACAGCCGTTCGTAACTTGAAATGTTCGTAAGTTGGTATTCAGCATCATTTTAAGGGTATACGCAAGTACAAAGAACTAGGATGCTGGGTGTACACATGTTACGCTGCTGCGTGGCGGGAGTAGTGACCAGAAGTTATACCAGGTGGAATTGGTGCGCAGAAAAAAAAATTGATGTTGCGGACAGGAAATGGGAGCCCAGTGAAAACAATTTGGACTTACAGTCCTCTTTGTTCGTATGTCTGAAAGTTTGTAAGTTGAACATTCGTAAGTAGAGGGGCGTCTGTATTTGTGTTCTCGATTTGGTTAATAAAAGTTCTGCATAGCACCTGAGTGCATGTTTATGGGTCTCATTTGGTACCTCAGTCACAGAGGAGTGACCATATATGTCCCTGTCAGCTGCTACTACGATGCTACAGCCAAGTCTTATGCCAATAGGACAAACAACTAGAGCAATTTATTGTTTGTATTTTTTTTCCTGATTCCTGATTTTTTTTCTGATTTGGAGTGACATAAATATGGCTGCAATAAGCACAAAATACACCAAGCTTCATATTTCAGGTCAGAGTGAACCAAAGCCATAAGTTCACCAACATGCCATTAATGCTAGATTGCAGCAGTTTAAAATGTTAAGTAATATTTTGCAAATAACATATTCAGGTAATAGCATTGATCCAAAATCTGACAGTTGGAGAGAACACTTAAAATGACAAGCAAAGAAAACAGATTCCAGTCAGCAGACTCATTAACACCAGTTGTTGCTGAACAATAAAGCAACTGCTGTAGCTTGCTGTAAAGGTAAACAATAATGTTCACCATAACATGGCAGAATATTTTGATAGTACATTTCACTTGTCTGACTTTTGATTTGAAAAGGAAAAACTGCACCAATACTTTTTTCCCACTAAAACAGATGTAGACCATAAAACTCTTTTAGTAGGGTCTGCCTTTCAGGATGGTATAACTAACAGTTAGTTACTTAGTAAATATTGCATTATTATTTAAATAATTGATAGGTCATTATCATTGTGTGTAACATCATTCAAAGTCAGTGTGCTCCGCCTCCTCATGTAAGGACAGTCACAGTTGGTCGCTGTTCTCATTATAAGCTCTGGTACCTCAGAGTTTACAAATGAAGCACTGGTCGAATCCAGAGTTAAGGAACAATATTGCCACCTACTATGTTGGCGTGTGAATCAAACAGTTACTGGCACTAGATTTGGCACTTAAGAACATAAGAAATTTACAAAGGAGAGGAGGACATTCGGCCCATCAAGCTCGTTTGGCGAGAACTTAACTAATAACTCAAAAGCACTAATAGCACTTGATTATTTATGACATTGTCATATGTGTATTATTAACACTATATTGATATTTCATTTTTAAAATAATACTAATATGTGTTGGGAGACGGTATAGTTCTGTTGGGAACAGGTACAGGAGTGTTGGGAGTCAGTACAGGTGTATTGGGAACAGGTGCAGGTGTGTTAGCAGTTGGTACAGGTGTGTTTGGAGTTGGGAGCCGGTACAGGTGTTTTGGGAGCCGGTATTGGTGTCCTGAGAGCAGGTACAGGTGTGTTGGGAGCCATGACAGGCATATTGGGAACCAGTACAGGTGTGTTGGGAGTTGGTACAGGTGTGTTGCGAGCAGGTGTGCTGGGTGCAGGTACAGGTGCGTTGGGAGCCGATACTGGTGTTTTTGGAGCCGGTACAGGTGTGCTGAGAGCTGGTATAGGTGTGTTGGGAGTTGGGAGCCGGTACAGATGTGTTAAAAACTGGTACAGATGTGTTGGGAGCCAGTGCAGGTGTGTTAAAAGCCAGTACAGGTGTTGGGAGCCGGCCCACTCTTTATCCAGACCCACATTGTGAAAGAGTAGGTACTGGGAAACAAAGCACACCTTTTCAAAAGTTGTGCAATAAACATGATTAAGTAGTGAAACACACTTGGAGAAGAGTGTACTGTGATTTTTTGTACCCAAAGAGCCTCATGGTTAATATGTGCTCATTTGAACTCAAAATTACAGATATTTTTACACACTTCTTGATTAAAACAATTACATTTTCCTGGATATGCATATTGTGGGTAGTGTTTGGTTCAGTGGGCTAAGCTTGTGTGACTGTAAACACAAGGTTGCTGTTTCAAACCCAGCCTTAGCATGTTTGTGGGTCCTTGAGCAAGTCCCTTAACCCCCAGCTCCCTGGGTGCTGCTACGGGTGGCTGCCCTTTGTGGATGGCTTACTCTGCAAAGAGCAAGTTGAAGGAGGCATGAAGACTATTTCCTCACAGGGACAATAAACTATTCATTATTATTATATTGCATGAATATCAATACTCGAAACATAAATTTTGCTTTCTGTCATAGGCGCTTCTAAAGCACCACCCAGATGCTAAAACAAAACCATAAACACAAGAGTTTGTGAACTGAGACACCAAATGAAGAGTCTACATCTACTGCAATCAGTATGAATTTGGAGTTGATTTTTTCCAATTTAATCAGAAAGATTCTGTTTTTAAAAAATCAGGATGTAATCTGTTAATCGGGATATACACTTGATAAAAAGTTCAGAAACAAATCATTTGTATAACTTTAATTACAGCATACTTCTGTAAAAATATTTTTTTTATTATTTCACATATTAGATGTATGTATAAATATATATTTTAGAATATATGAGGGATCATATAAAACAATACATTGCATTAAAATATATTGTTCATGTAAATCTCAATATATGAAAAGTAGCAATTGTTTATTTTGCAATATATTATAATAATGAAAACACATATGTATTCAATACACTTTTCCATGTATTATAAGAGTGTGCATATTATTTTATTGAAATATTTTAATTTGTGGCATGAATAATGCAATTTCTGAATATAATTCCATAATTTTAGCTGCATAGAAATGTTTAAATCGTTAGTAAATGTCTAATGTTGCTAAGCAAAATATATTGAAATTTTCATATACTTAAATATATTTTTGTTTCGTAAGGGAACCCTATAGAGTTTGAGTGTTCTCATTTTTTGTGGGTTTCCTTCAGGTGTTCTATTGTCTTTTTGAAGTAAAAAAATCATGCTTTAAGGTAAATTGCTGTCTTTTAACTGCCCTCAGTGTGTGTGTCTCGTGAAAGGCGGGCATCCTGTTCAAGGTGTTCATCATGTGCCTTGTCAAGACTGAAGTGTTCTGTATCGTCAATACATCTATGTAAGTGCGTAGTGCATTGAAATACTTCAAGAAAGTTCCAAAATTACAGTACTTCAAGGTGTTAGTGTCACGCCCGGCTCGTTCGATCCTCCTGTGTGCCATGTCCCCCTCGTCACCGCATGTTACTTCTGTTATTTTCTGCTTGTCTTGTGTATTTAGTCCGCGTCTGAGTTAGGTTTCCCCAGATCGGTCATTGATGTTCGTCACCATTTTCCTTATTGGTAATAAAACCCCTGTACTTTGTGCAAATAACAAAGAGACTATAAAATAAATTGTAAAATAAATTGTAAATAAATTATAGAGAGTGTAAATAGAAAAAAGAAAAATAACCTAAGAATTTACAAGAGTGTATATACAAATTACAGAATAAAATATTGTGCAAGAAATGCTTATAGTCAGTTTAAAGTGCAGATCATTGAATAAATAAGATTAACATAAATATAATGTAAACAATATACATTTTTATTTGGGTGCTTTTTCGAAAATGTGGCCACTGATGATTAGACTATCAAAAAGGATATGATGATATAGAATGGAGTCCGCACACTGGGTGACGCTCTCGGTCTTGTCTCAGTCTTGCCCTGCCTTGGTCTTTTCTTAATACCCTCTGGTTTTATTATTTTATTTGGTCTCAATTTAAGTGCTCTTGACTATATTACTACTCCACATATGCATTTTTTGCTTTATTGCTGTTTTCTGAGTTTGTAACTCTTTTAAAGACAGTGATTACATTGTGTTTCAGAAGCAGGCTATTTGCATAAATGATAGACAGAGAAATTGTTTGCAAGTCCACAAAGTACCGAAGTACCAAAGAAGTACATCAGCTGGTTTGGTATTTTAAGTGCTGGAATTTTTGGTGTTGGTACTCAACTGTAAGTCAATGGAAATGGGTACCTGCCATGGTATAATAGCGCCTTTATTGAATAGTGGCCTAATAATCACTTTATGAGAGCTTGCAATTTCCAACACGTCCACTTTATGAGAGCTTGCAAGTTCTTATGTTCTGGAGCAATTTTATTGCCAGTCAAATATAATATATATACCCCAAGCCCTGAGAGTTCCATTTTAATTGTTTACATTGCAAAAAACAGTCTATTAACTGCATAAGAAATGAAGGGGTTCCAATGAAGAGGTTCAAACTTTACATGTGCTCTTTCCAATAATTAATTTTAAGTGGCTGCCCATATACATGGTCCATTAGGCCATTCTGTGATCTGGAAGCACCAACTGTGCTGTTTCTCCATTAAAAAATGCTCATTTTAAAACCAAATCCTTACAGGGCCTATCAGAGAAACTTATTTGCCAGCAACGTGACACAATGCTTCTTCACACCCGAAACCTAAGCTTCTTGGTAAAGATGAAGTGAGTTTAATCTGACATGCTAAAGGCAGAGGGAGAAAACAAGGAACATTTTCATGCTACCAATCATAGTTAGGGAAGAAATATCCCAGCCTGAAGCATCACTCTCCTTTGTGTTGCAGCTGAGCAAGTCATTAATACCTAAACGATGTACTAACACATAAAAAGACAAGTAGAGGCACATGAGGCAAAAAGCAGGCACAACACGACTGGATCTGAAGTAGCACTCTGTAATAGGAACTGGAAATGGAATTGTTTAATAATTATGAAATACATATTTTATTGTGTACAGTATAGCTTGCTCAGCACGCAGCAACAAGCACAGCACACTATGGACAATACAAACAAGGTTGAGCCACTGCTGGCTGGACTTTGGAGTCAATCTTCTGTAGGTTACACTGTTAGAACCTCAAAATTTCATAGACTTTATATGTATAATATCTCACTGCAAACATTTGCAATTACTGTAGTATGAAAAGCAACGCTACATAGACTTCAGAACTGTGACGCATAATTACTTCATACTTATATATAGAAAACAGAAGAGGTTCACTCAGTTATAGCCTTTTTTCATGCTGTTGCTAGGTACCCAGAATAATGATAATGACTACAGGGAGACTATAAACAGAGAAAGCTATTATGTGCTTAGAACATTATTGTGAACTGTGCATTGCTGATTTCATATGTAATATATCCTTATTCCACAGTAATGATAATTATTGTGTTTTACAACTTTTAGTTGTATGGAGTATAGAGCATATGATTTATAAGGTATCGGCACTTGTTTGCTGGAGATTGAAGAGAAACGGCTGACTGAAAGAGGATCAGTGTGGCATCTTACCAAATGTGTTGTTCTTGTTTATTTAGTCAAACTCACACAGTTTTTATTTTTGTGTAATACACATACAGAGGGTGGACAAAATAATGGAAACACCACATGAAAAAGGATTATGAAGTAACTAAATCACTGTTATGAGCATGGTTACAAAGTTAAGTAATGCTAGGTTGAAGTTTAATAGTTCCATACCTTGTGCCCTAGCTGGACACCTGTAGTTACATTTCTGGGGAGGTCTGGCTATGGTATAGAGTAAAAAATCATGAAAGCAAATGACAAACACAAGTCAAAGTTCACTGATATAGTTAGTGAAACACTTAACAGGACAGTAGTCTTTCAGTCTTCTAAATGCTTATGCAGGTCAGGGTCGCAACATAGAGGATGTAGGGGGCCTGTGTAGTACCTTTCATTCCCTCTTCTCTCTAGTTTGTCAATTGCAAGTTCTATAGGAATGAAGTCTGGACTCTGGACAAACTAGGTCATTAGTTTGAATTGTCCTTAATTTTTCTGCTTTGCCAGATAGTTGTCTGTGTGTTTATGAGTGTTTGAGTTCATTAAGTTGAGAAAGGCCTGTCAACTTGGCTATAGTGATGGGACAGCATGCCTTTATGATATGAGCTGTTCTGATCGAGACTGCCATCGATTTCATAAGATCACCACCACTGTCACCAACAAAATAACCCCAGACCAGGCACCACATATATACAACTGATAATGAAATTCATAAGATTAACTTTCACTACAAATGAAACCATAAATAATTATCATTTCAAGCAGATGTACTCAAACCTTTGGTGCTGTTTCTATTTAATTTCCATGATTTCGTCTCATCTGCCAACTACCTCTCCTAGAGCAAATCATGGTGACAGCAGGCAGTTCAGACAGGACCACTTTTTTCATGCCCACATATTCTAGAAGGGGATACCTAGACATTGCAAAGGCAGCTGGGAGATACAATGCATGCAGCATTTTATTGTATTACTTTGGGCCACCGTCCAGTGGAATGTGCCCTGAACAATTCCTTATGCAACCAACTAGGAAATATCTTTAAAACAGTATTATTTCAAGATCCCTCTGGATCTCCAGACTCTTCATCCAGTCATAGAGAATGAGCCTGACAATCCTGCAAAGCCTCATTTAAACCACTTACAGTATACTCCCAACTTTCTTCTGTCAGTCATCACCTAAAGCTCACGAGGATAGGGGATCTGTGTCTCTCTTTACCCAAGTATTCAAAACACATGGCTTCAAAACCATGCATCCATCCATCCATCCATCCAATCATCCCAGAAGCTATGAGCACAAAGCAGGGAATAACCTGGCCTCTAGCCAGTTAACACATTTTCAAAGTCAATCTTTGACCATTAGCCTACAGTCCTCTAGTGTCATTTATAGTTATGGGCTTCCCTGTGTTTGAATATGATGTGTTATATCTCTGTGTTATGGGCGATCTCTGGCTTGCATTGAAGTCCAATAAAACTTCACCTCTCACGCTTAGATCCAGGAGAACATTCTTCTCAAATAATTGTTCCCCATGTGAGCAAGGAAGTTCTTTTATGACCATTGTACCCTACTGAGTTATTGACATGTTTTCTCTAAGAAGCATAGAAGCAGGAAGAACTCCACCCCAAGCAAGAGGCCTGGGGCCTCATGTATAACGACGTGTGTAGAATTCACACTAAAACATGGCGTACGGAAAAAACTAGGATTGTGCATAAGCAAGAAAAAAATCCAGATGCATAAAACTGTGTATAAGCACAGATCATTTTCAAAAAAGGGGATAGAAGTAATTTGTCAAACTATAGGCCAATCAGTCTAACTTGTATAACTGGTAAAGTTA
>JABFEA020000098.1:32226005-32257524 GCA_019775915.2 Cyphomyrus plagiostoma | reverse complement strand
CCTATATCTCACTGAAAAGTTACTCTGTAGCTGATTGTGTCTTATTTTAAGTGTGATGAGATATTTTGACTAGAAATAAGACAAATATACTTGGTAAGATTTTGAGTTTTTGCAGTGTGGGCCAGCTGGGTTTCTAAGCTTCGACACGCCTCCTGCTGACCAGGCCATGCCACCTCACAGCCCCGTAATGCTGCCCCTGCTGCCTGCTCCAGCTCCTGCCACTCCTGCTCTGTGGATTCCCGTAGCCGCTCCTGGTTCTGATGGTCTTGCGACATTCTTGGGCTAACCGGGCCCTCCTGCTGCTGCACGCCCCCTCACTCTCATGCAGAGCAGCCTCTGCCTGCTCCTACTTGCAGCTGGGGTCGTGCTCTGGCTCCTCATGGCTGATAAGGTCGGGGAGCAGCCAGAGTTCACAGGAGAGCCCATCTCCCTCGCTCAATGGCGATGCTGACGTGAACCTGACGGGCTGGAAGGAACGGCTTCAGGGTGCACTCTGTGGCTGTAGTGCTTCCTGGATGGAGTGAAGGGCGCCTTCCTCGCTCTGGCATTCCCTGCTTGTCTGCCCACATCTCTGGTGTGGGCTTCCGGGCAGTGGCGTGCCTGGTGGCCTCCTCTAAGGCAGCGCCAGCAGACCAGCTTCGCGTGCCCAGTCATTCTCCTCACGTGCTGCAGCTTCTCAGCTGCCACAAGATCTGCCACGCTGGAGCAGGCTTGCCAGGTGACCTTGAAGGGCACCTGCTCCTGCCACACTGCTGGGATCTCTTCCGACATGCCACTTCTGACACCAATGTGGTGCCAGGTGAGCCAGGGCATCAACTGGGCAGCGAAGGATGGGAACACTGGCAAAGAACATGCTTTTTGTTATAGTTCTTAGCAGGACTGTACACAGCACACAACTAGCACTGAACACCAAATCCAATGGGGAAAACAAGTCAGACACAAGATAGTAAAGCTCACACAAGGTGGGTAATTTATATAACAATATAAAGGCGAGGATCGTACTGGCAACAAACACTCGGCAATAAGGAAATACAACTATAACCATAACTACAACACATCAGTACAACACGGGGCTATTTGCAATTACACGCGGGGGATGCTGGGACATGCAAACCCTGCCGGCACTACAGTAACGTTACAATTAACATGTAACATGTTCACCAATTTAAACAAAAAAACACACTTCTTTGCTAAAATTGTAACAGTCAATTTTGGTCACTTTGATTTTCAGCAGTTGGCATCCCAAAAATGTGCAGGGCTCTGGCCCTCCAGGACTGGAGTTTAGCTTTCCTGCACTAGCAACTAATAGCAACAGGATGGCCAGCAACATCTGCTGGTTAAACGGGTAACTGATATATGGAAGGGAACAGGACAGGGATTTATCTTGACACCCACTTGCCCCAAGCAGAGTTGTGGGGGTCCGCAGCCTATCCCAGAAGCTACAGGCACAAAACAGAAAATAATGTTATTTTGTTTTATCGATTTTTGAGGCTTTCTGTTCTGATCCCCAGCCATCAGTAAAGTTAAGCATTTTGTATAAATGATGTATCAGTGATTAAACAACTGATTGAAAGATGGCTTTCTTTGTGCCTTTGGTGCCCCCAGGTGGTCAAAACTGTACCAGCATAAATTAGTTCCCAGGGAGTGTAGGTAAACAAATAGCTCTAGGGGCACAGACACCCACCCCGCCTTATGACCCATATGATTCTCACATGAAATTTTACTGGTGCACAGCACATAAATACTGGGTCACCTGCCCCAGTAAAAGGGGTCTGACGACACCCATAGCTCCCAAACTTTTGATGTTCGCGGGCCAATTAGTGTCATAACCCTGGGGGTCTGGAATTGAACAGAACATGAGGAGACATGAAAAACAAAAATATTGTGACCTGGTGGAATACTGACCGTGTGACTATGGAGTGAGGGCTTTGAATCGCTACTGAAAGGGCCCATGCATGTATTTCTGTGCTTATTACCGTTTTTTTTTTTTTTTGCGTTTCACTGATAATTTTATGATATAGAATGGGATATTCAATGTAGACCAATTGCTCAAACCTTATATTTATTTTGACAGGCTTCCTAACTTAATCATAAGATACCAATATAAATGACACATGACTAAAATAAGATGCCTTACCTTCCTGGGGTGTGGGCTGAACCCCCCCACACGTTCTTCATCTGGTGTGTAGTTTTCCTCCGGATCCTGCAATTTCCTTAAATTCCACAGTCCAAACATGTGCAATTATGCTAATTTGTGTTTCTAAATTGCCCACCATGGGTAATTATGTATGTGCCCCGCAAAGGAGCAGCATTCCATTCAGGGTGTATCCCAGGCTCTGGGAAGAACATGCTGAAGCCTGTACTCAGAGGGACATCAAGACCTACATGTGGCCAGCCATGTTTTACTAATTAGGTTATTTATAGATGAATTACTACAGGTTTCAGATGAAGGTACAAAATTTGTCCATCCATCCATTTTCTGAAATAATTCAGAATCACGGCGGGTTCCAGAGCTTATCCCAGTGAGCAAGGCGGGAAACATGATATTTGTATCTCTTAAAATGAAGTACCCTTGATTATGTTAATAACTACTTCATAGGACATAATATGGTAAAACTGACCAGTTTCAATTTCTTTTTATTAATGGTTTGTCTGTCCATCCATTTCTTGTCCTAATTATGATTATGAGCATATGGCCTTAAGGCAGGGAAGAACCCAGGGCTGTGATAGACTGGCATCCCATCCAGGGGGTACTAATATAGTGTTGGATGCTTGCTTCAACAGACAACCATATAGACCGGAACAAAGCTTTAAACTGCTGGGTTTGGTCTACAGAGAAGAAACCCATTTAAACAAGGTTCACTTGCAGATCTGCCAGCCATGAACTGTGTATAAGCAAGAAGTTCTTCCTTCTCTGACTCTTCTCAGGGAAACTATATATTTGCATGACCCAGTGGCGGTTTTAGGCTTGGGTGAACGGGGCAGCCGCCCGGGAGGGAGTCTCACCCAGGGAGCAATTCAGTGTAGAACCGCAACTGGCATGACCAGAAACATACAATTATTTCATTTTCATAACTGCTGTGCCCTTGTATGTTACTGTAATCTCTATTGTACAGCACTGAGGGCCAGTAGTAGCACGATTCTGACTAAAATATTAAAATTGTGGTTAGCAGCCTCTCTTGCTGGAGAACAGCTGAATGAAAATAAGTGGAAGACACTGAAGCCACAGCCGCTGCTCGTGTGGGCTTGATGTCCTCCTAAGACGGACACGTTTTCCCTAGTAATTACAGTAACTGACAGCTCTTCAGTAATATTCAATTATAGCAGCCCAGTAAATACAATTTCAGTGAATGTCAATGTTGTATTTGATACCCAAAAACACAATGCTAAGAATTTTCATTGATTGTGTAAATTATTTTCTTTGAGTAAAATCACAGTTTGATTTCATTGTTCCAGCTGATGATTACAGTCAATAAAGCGTTGTACCCAACATTTTGTTTTACTGAACAAAAAGCTGAAAAACACTACTGTTGAAAAGTTTTCAGATTTAACAAACTTGGCTCCTCCTATTGGTGGTCAAAATACACAGCAGCTCATTTTCATTCATCGCACATCTGTCTTGCGGACATTTTGTGATGCTTGATCATATGCAATAAAGTTTATAGGTTAGGTAAGAATTTGTCCCACAACAACTTATACTTCAACAGGCATATATAATAATATCATATCCACACTTCTGAAACTAAGTGACAGTTAAATAGCATTTTTGGCTTGAAATTTCCCGGCTATAACAACTAGACCAGAAAGGAAACAGCAGCTCATTATGCTTCTCTGTGGAACACGTAAGAGGTAAGCAAACGGACGAGTAGTATTTAATCTGGCAAAGATCTGAGCCAAAGTTCTCTCTGTTACACATAAAAGATCCAGTTAAGTCAGAAGGTATGCCTGATAATGGCTAGATTATACAGTTAACATGAGGCCTCATGTATTTCTCACTTGCCTGGAATGAGTCTTCCAAAAACAAACTCCGAAGCTCTCTTTCCTGGCCCAGCCATGGGTACTGAGCTGGGTTTAAAGTCAAGAGGGCAGACCAAAGACACAGTGACATGACAAATTACAAAATATACTATCAGGTTTATTGCTATGTTTGTCAGCCCTTGTGAAGCACTTTTATAATAAATATCTGAATTTCATGGGCTTAAGTCATTTTTGTAAGAAACATCTTGAGTTGGATTTTAGTTATATTTTTTTATTATATATAAAAAATATTATATTATTTTATTATGAGGTCAAAATGCCCAAATAAGCTGAAGACCGGACCAGACCCAAGAGCGGTATCAGAACAGTCCAGGATAACAGAGATGAGAGCAAGCAGAAAACGGTAGCTGCCAAGAGTGAGGGACACAAAGTACAGAGCTGAGCTGCTGGATCGCAGACCTGTAAGCTTGAACAGAGGTACACCCAAACTCACAAGTACATCTGGCCTGGAAGGTTCAAAATACTGGCTCACAAACTACTGCAGATTGTATAAGCAGCTAGTTTAAGGCAGGCCAGCACCGTGACTCAGTGAGTAGCTCTGTGGCCTCCACCCTCTGGCTTTGGGGTTCATTTCCTAACCTGGATCTGCATGGGTGGTGGCCACATGCTCCCACTGTGGTCCAAAAACAGGCAGTTAAGAGATCTGAGGTCTCAGAAGTTCTCATAGTGTGTTTGCCCTGTGACGAGCTGTCCTGCAAACAAGGCCTTATCATGTATTAATTTTAAGTTGCCAAAGAAGTATTATATGTTCAGAGAGGGTGTCCATGTCAGGGGGGGACACTTCGAGCTACTTCAGGTTTTACAAACAAGTTTAAAACTGAAAGGCTCTTGTGCTCGGCTAAATAGGTTAGTTGTTTTTGTTTCCTTGAATGAAAGACAAATACTAATTCTATATACCTCCCTCTATGGGAAAGATACTGTATGCACCACAATGCACACAGACCAGAAATACGGTTACATTTAAGCAGTTACATTAAATGTAACCACCAGCTTAGAATAGGCTAATAGCTCCTTGCTCCATGTAGTTATTGAAAGAACAAAATGTTGATATGGAAAATTAAATATGTTTAATGTTGTAAAACAACTGTTGGAGGGGACAAAGAAAGATCATCAAAAAAAACCAACATGTCATTTCTGTGCGGGGGGGGGGATGAAACCTTTAAAGGTCACACTTCCTCTGCTGGTGTAAAAACACAAGGTATGCAAATAACATCAGAAAGGTGCAAAGACAATCATTTTCATAAATATCCTTAGGCAGGCTATTCCAGTTTACCTGCAGAAGTGAAACACAATCCTAAAGTTAGTAGTCGTGCATTTCTACAACGATTCTCTTAAATCGTCAAACAAAATATCTCCTGAATACAAAAAAGCAAAGTTAACATCATTTTAGCTTATGCAGAAACAATTATAATACATTGTGTGCTTTTACTGTTTCAAAAGTAAAATTTCACTCCAGTTTCTCAGTATAGACATTCATTCAAACATTGTATTGCATTTCTAAATTTTAAAAAAGAAAAGACTCGTTTATCAAACTTGTAAATGACACAGGCTCAGGAAACTTGGTGGAAACTTTTTCTAAGCAAAGATTACAATAAAGCAAAAACAAACTCCAAGCTGACTGGTTTCCATTACTGGAGCCTTTACCTTGAAGCTCCATGGATCACTACACTTACAGAAGATCTGAAGTACAGAGAGTCTCTCCTTGTCACTTTCTACATACACAAACAGCTATATTTTCACTATGGCAACAAAAGATTAAACTAGAAACACCCACCAGTCCTGCCTAAACATGACTAACACAAATCAGGCCAAAGTTTTTCAGCAATTTCCACATCTGAAACACAAATCAGATTAGACACATGGAATGAAAAGCCTAAACAATTACATTTTGCCTGCACACAGAGGACACTCTTGACTGAGGTCATACATCTTTCACTTCACTTAAATTAATGCTGCATGTGATATATCAATAGTTTAAAAGGAGAGCACTGGCTCATTTTCAGTTAAATATTCTAGTTAAATACAACTTAGAACAAGAACAATCAACGCTGTGTGATTTGAGAAGTCAGCCAAATTCCATTAAAGAGCGCCTTTGAAATGACATTCAGTGACAGGGAGAACTGCCACCCCCCCAAAAAAAATATAACTAAAATCCAACTCAAGATGTTTCTTACAAAAATGACTTAAGCCCATGAAATTCATATATTTATTATAAAAGTGCTTCACAAGGGCTGACAAACATAGCAATAAACCTGATAGTATATTTTGTAATTTGTCAATTTCCCTAAAAAGCTGGGGCATCGTGAACTGAGCAAAGTTTCATCTGAAAATGCGAGCAACATCTCATAGCAGCTCAGTCCCTCTGCTGTAACGCTGTCCTGTTGGCTCTGTCCCTTTAAGTGCTTCTCGAACTCCACCAAAACCCTTTAAATAACTGCCTGCTTGGAAACACACCCACTGTGCTCGCAGTCACTTACAGAGCACATTCTATAACATTTAGAAACACAAAAAGGTAAAAGTGGAATTCTGTTCATAAATCTTAGAGTCACATGATGAGGGGGGGGGTTTATCTACTCCAAGTACTCATATAATGGGAAATCCTTTCCATGTGTCCATTTGGGTGTGGCTCCACCAACTGATCACCATGGAAACAGGGGTAGTTTCTCCAGGTCCCCTTCAGCCAGCAGACCTGCATGTCCCAGGGCTGCACAAATGTCACAGTCCCATTAAAGGTATGCCCCCCCCCCCACACCAGTTGACATGGCCCTGATATGGGGGCTCCGTCCCTCTTCACATGGCCGTGGTGGCAGCACTGTCAGCATGTAGGCCCAGGTACCCAGCCACTCCTGGGCCGGTGACCTGATACTGGGCGGAGCCCTGGCTAGAGCAGCCAGCGACGGGGGACACTGATAGGCTGCGGAACAGGAAGTCCACAGACGGGAGGAGGGGCTTCAGCAGGCTGACAGGGCAGAAGGCAGAGCCACCATGTGGAGTGAAGTTCACCTTGTTGGGGTCGGGGCAGGATGACGGGAAAGAGCAGCCAGCCATACAGGCGACGCTGGTGGGAGAAACACAGGTTAAAGGAAAAGAACAGAGAAATGTTCACATGAGCAATTTAACTGGGAGGGTTAGGGCTTCAGGTAAACAATTAACCAAATTTGCACCTTATACAAAATGAGCCTGGCCGTACAGTGAAGGTACAACTTGCACACGCAAGGGGTCGTGGGAGAAGTAGACTCACAGGCCATCCTCAGAGACGCGCACCCTCTCACAGCCTTCGGGGGGCTCCCTCTGGAAGGAGAAGCTGTGGTTGGGGCGGGGGGAGGACGACAGCTGCAGGAGGGAGGGGTCAGCGGCACCACCCAGGGGGAACGGCGGTGAGCGGGACAGCATTCTGTAGCCCAGTGCATCTGAGAGACAGGGGGAAGGGGCCACGCACTGTCACACTGACTGTGGGGACAGGGGGCAACCAAAAGGAGGCACAACAAGGGGGCACTGACCTGTGTCAGAGTCAGAAGCCATGTCGCCCAGGGGGAAGGGTGACAAGGAAGGGCAGGGTGATGGAGACGAGAACAGCAGGGCAGGGGAGGGGTCACTCTGCGAGCCACTGCTGCATCGCTGGGAGGGAACTGGAGCTCGGTGGCCATCAGGGACATCCAAAATCTAGCAGGAGAGCACAGGTACGGCCAGAGGTCAGAAGCAGGATGCCACAGCGCCACCATGAGCGAATGAATGTGACAGACAGGTCACCATAAGGCGATTTAAGGAAGATTAGGATGGACGAGCGTTAGACTCACTCTGTGCTGCTCCTCCGGCTGTTGGTGCACAAAGACGCCCTCCAGCTCCTGGTTGAGGCCCTCTACGCTGTGCCGTAAGCGGGGGGCCAGCCTCACCAGGGGCGCAAGTGGGATGCTGATTGGTGCCGTCTGGGGAGAGACCATGCAGAGGGACACAGCTCACATCACACCCAAGCCTAGACAACAGTTTCCCGTTTCAGGTTCGAATTCAACTTACAGCACATTCTAAGCGGCTTTCTGGACGACTTTTCCAACTGGGAATTATGGAATCGTGGTGGACGAAAACCTCAATGCCCAGAAATGGCAGCAGGGAAATGCTGGACTGTCCATCCAAAGCAAATGACTCAGTGTGATGTCATGAGTCACATACCACATGCAAGGGCTTGTGGTCTAACATGAGCGTCCGCCATTACCATGAGCATCAGCAAGACTGCCGCGCCAATCCATTTTACCAGGAATACAAACAGTGAAAACAACTTTGCTTAAAAAGCATGGAGGTTACAGTCAGTTCAGGTTTGCAAGAAATCCTACAGATTGTTTCACATTTTAAGCAATGCCTGTGACATCAAAGGAAGTACAAACATCACAAGCTCGAGCCTCAACCTCTTTCCTTTCATAACGGAGAAAGGTTAGAGAAAGTTGAGGAGACGTGTTGCAAAGCAGAGGAAATACGCTGAAAGGGCTGCCAGTACATCATAGGACATGAAGCATAAAGCACATGAAGTCTGTGTTATTACTTTTGTTATTTGATGAATAATGATTATACAAATACTCTGTTTAGCATCCAAGGTGCATTCCAACAACTAGGTTGTTAATCAGGTTGTGTTTTTCTCTAAAGTATGAAATTTGGTCACATATGTGCATACTGGTCAGAAAATAAGTTTGTTACACTTGTATTTCTGAATGTGTGTATATGGTCTTGTTTTATATACACAAGATTGCCAAAAGTATTGGGACACCTGCCTATTCACACAAGAACTTAAATTACATCCCATTCTTTATACATAGGCTTTAATATGGAGCTGGCCCACCCTTTGTAGCTATAACAGCTTCAACTCTGGGAAGCCTGTGCACAAGGTGTAGGAGTGTGTTTATGGGAATTTTGATCATTCTTCCAGGGGAGCATTTGTGAAGTCAGGCACTGATGTTGGATGAGAAGGTCTGTCTCACAGTCTATGCTCTAATTCTTCCCTATCGGGTTGAGGTCAGGGCTCTGTGCAGGACAGTCAAACTCCTCCACACCAGACTCAATCATCCATGTCCTTATGGTCCTTGCTTTGCACACTGGTGCGCAGTCATGTTCGAACAGGAGGGGGCCATCCCCAAACTGTTCCCACAAAGTTGGGAACATGAAATAAAACGGCTTAGAATGCTGCAGCATTTAGAGTTCCTTTCCCTGGAACGAAGGGGCTAAGCCCAACCCCTGAAAAACAACCCCACACCATAATCCCCCTCCAAGAAACTTTACACTTGGCACAATACAGTCAGGCAAATACCATTCTCCTGACAACCGCCCAACCCAGATACATCCATCGGATTGCCAGACAGAGAGGCATGATTCGTCACTCCAGAGACCAGGTCTCCACTGCTCTAGAGTCCAGTGGCAGCGTGCTTTACACCACTGCATTCGACGCATTGCATTACACTTGGTGATGTAAGGCTTGGGTGCAGCTGCTCGGCCATGGAAACCCATTCCATGAAGTTCTCTATCCACTGTTCTTATACTGCAGTTCTCTGAAGGACTCCAAGATACTGTAGCCTCCTTCACAGAATACCTTCCTTCTTGTCCTACTCACCCGCCCACTGGCCTCCCAGTGTCCGCAAGCAACATGCGCCAGGCCACACGTCTCCCTACCCCCCCCCCCCCAATGCTGGCCTCCCAGTGACAGGCTACACGTCACTCCATGGCCGACAGCTGTGGCACCAGCTGAATGAAACCAACTTTGGCACAAAAAGCAGAACTGCCTTTATAGATTTTCCTATTGCTTCACACTGCAACTAGATTCATTTCCTCTGACATTTGTTCTGCTGCGATATTTCAGCCATCCATGCCTGAGGTGTACAGCCTTAAGCTCTTGACAACCTGTGGCGAGCGGCTTTAGAAATGCCCGCTTGGCCATGACCGTGTGCCAGCATCGTGCCTGCGACCTTTCTGCAGCTGCACGGCTCAGCGTCCAGGAAATGAGAAACCTCATGCTTTCAAACTGAAGGATCAATACCCATCAAGCTCGACTCCCAAACACTAATTCAGAAAGAAAAACAGAAGTTTGGTTCACACATGGAATAGACAAACCGCTAACCACTCCCCACCACAGCACAACGGGATGCAGCAACGGTGGGGCCAGGCACGGGCGGAGCTTGCGGTTACCTGGGATGTCCCTGCAGAGCTGCCCCCAAGCCATGGCGCCTGGTCCCGTTCATGACCCCCACGTCTGGAGCGCTGCTGGATGTGCTGCTTCAATTTGGCGAGCTGGGAGAGAACATGAAGGTCATAGAGGGAGGGGGCAGAAGCAGGAACCGACAATAAGACACCCCCGGACCTCCTAGAGCTTCTTAGCTAAAAGACCTAAGAGGTCCATGTAACACACTGTGATGATCACCTCCAAGAAAGTTCTGGTAGCAAGTTTCTGGTTATTAACATAAGAATCATGCCCCACACACAGGATAAAGTTCTGAAGACTGAATGTGCATCACAGTAACACTGTACTACAGGGTTACACTGCTGTGTATTTACTTATTGGTTATAATTTATGGTCATAACTGTGTATAATGCGTGTACTGCTGACATTCATTGTGTACTATATGTCGTGTAACCAGCTGTTTATTGTGGATATGACAAACTCTTGCATCTTATTCTACAGAGCAAATAAAATAAGGGGTTATTATTCACGGCTGCAGGAGGGCAGCCAGCGCTAACCTCTCTCCGGTGCTCCGCGCTGCCCCATGATGCCGAGCGTCTGTGCCCGTTGCCTGCTCTCCGCGCCTGGGCCTCCTCTGGCCATGAGCTGGGCGTCTGCAAAAGGGCAGCAGAGTGACGTTTATCACACAGTAAAGATCAGAATTTGATGGGTTTGTCAGTTTGTGGCCAGAACGAGCCGAAACCATGTCAGGCTGCTCAGAGCAGAAGGCACCAGACCGAATGTCTGCTTAAACGTGCACAAGCTGTCCTTCTCCCAACCACCGGTCGGCCCGCGGCATGAGACAAAGCGCTCAGTTACTAGACACAACCCGCTGATTAAACCAGTCAATCGGCAGAATTCCAATAAATAATGAGAGAGGAAGCACAGGTCTGCGTGTCTGACGAGGGGCTGCAGAAAGGATGTGGGAGTGTAACGCTGTCAGCAGGACGTGGGTGTGGTCCGCCTCCAAAACCCTACCAGCTGACTCCTTCTTTCACATGCTTATGGTTCCACTTGCTCTGCTCCCCCCCCCCCGCCCTTCATCTCAGCTCTGTCAGGCCACAAAACCACTGAGGAGCTTCCACCCCTGTTGCGAGCGTTTATCTAGTTTTTTTTTCCCCCAGTCAGATTGTTTTGAGATGCTGAGGAGATAATCAGGCCGCATCGACCGAGCGGATGCAGAGTGCACATGAAACCGTCCGCACAGTACTCGTGCAGGTGTCAGTCCAACGCGGCGCTTGTAAGCCTGGTCGGTGAAAAGAAAACAATATTCTTGCATTCTTGGGCATCAAAGGATCAGTGAGGGGGAAACCATTAAACATCATTTGAGGAGCCACGCAGACAGGTAACCTGGGTCTTTACTCAGCAGTGTATTAGCATACAGCGGGGAGATTCTTAACTACAGTCACCTTCCTGTCTACAGCCGAAAAAAATAGCACAAGCTTAAACGTAACGAAGGCTGAGGCAAAAAAAAATCAACATGCAGTCTGGTTCACAGGTCAGGACCGCAAAAAAAAAAAAAAAAAAAAAAAAAAAAAAAAAAAAAATTTTAAAGTTAACCTGTGGGGGAAAAAAAAAAAAGGGAACAACCCAAAAAAAGGCCAAACAGCCTGTACACCATATTCTTAGTGTTTATGAATCAGTGTGCAAATTACCATCGTGCCAAAGATGGCCTGATATGCAAGCTGACAGCTGAAGCGAGAGGGAGAGAGGGAGACAGACAGAGACAGGGAGAGTGAGTGGGCACCTGAGTGGCCTTGTCACTCACGCTGCAGACGCCCTCTGTGTCCAGCTCCTTGGGCCACTGGCCCTGCAGATAGGGCCCAACCACCGTGTCCAACGACAGAGTGCGGCGGATGTTGGGCTTTGGGGCGCATGGTTTGGTCCTCTCAGCTGTCCAATAAGGAGATGGCAGAAAGGTGGAGTTAGGAAAGTCTGGGCACCATGTGGCTTCAAGAGCAGCCTGGTGGAGGCCGTGTGTTTTAACACTATATGCAGGCCTGCAAATGATGCAGTCCCAGTTTGTGAAAGTGCGCATTTCTCTATGACGCTACTCTGGGGCTGTACCAGCCCGCAGTGTCCGCCGAGCAGGCCGACGTCCTTGGAGAATGCCCAACCGCACCCCCCACCTCGCAGAGCCTGGCACACAGGGATGTGGCATCACGAGGGCCACAGGCTGACAGAGCAGGAAGGCCACCCTGTTCATTAAATGTTGTGCTGCTTTCGTTGCACGGTTACAGTCTGCGAGTTGAGCAGCATGAGCTCATTTGCCCTGTAACGGCCATAGCCAGCACCCATACTCCAAAGCCTGCCTGTTAACGTCAGTAACTGCCTGCCCCTCACGGCAGGCAGGAGGAAGTACCCCAAGAGCAGAACTGAACCAGCGAAGTAGCACAGTACACAGCTCTCGTGGGGCGTCTCCGCTCTGCCAGCCCAATGTCCACAAAAGGCCAACGCAGACTTAGTTTTTTTTAACATACCTTGTGCATCCAACCACATGAGCCTTAATGCCTTGAACCAAACCTTCCTATTTTTTGTGAAGTTAGGGACAAGAAGTATTTTTTTAATTTAAATTTAATTTTTTACTTTCATAAGTATTTGATCCATACAAGTTAATATGGTTTTTATAGTATTGACCAGTTTTAAAGAGTAAACTCTAACAAAGTATTCTGGCCCTAAACTGTCTTAAAAATACATATCCAATAATCTGCTATACTGAATGTTGCTCAACAGCACAATACCAAACTGAATAATTGGTAAATAAAATTGACTGAAAAGCTTTCCCAAGGCTGAAAGACTGGCACAATAGTCTTCTTGTTATATGGCTCTTATTTAACAGTTTTATGGACAAAAGGGCAGCATAATACTATTCTTCTAGGAGAGAAGGACCTATAAACAGCAGCCAAATAAGGTGGTCTGGAACTGCTGCCTTGCGTTTATGTCAGGTCAGCAAACGCCTTTTCACCATTATGCTGACTCAGCCATCTGCGAAACAGCACCGGTATCACTACTTTCGGGTAGGATTAAGCAAGTCATATTAGACAACTTCACGAGTTATATTTAAAGGAAGCAGGGTGAAACAAGCATCTAACCAAAACTGTCGCATTTAAGGAACAGTCAGCCCAAGTAATTAGTTACTATTTAGTAAAAACGAGTGTACTGAGGTAAAAAAAAAAAAACTCATTAATAGAGGGATCAGGAGCAGGTCGATGTCCTGCAGCAAAGTTATCCGAAACGCCAGATCCACTGACTTCCCGACTTCAGAAATGGATTATTCATTAAAATGACCTGCCATCAACACCACCCAAACAATTTGCTAATACTAAAGATAAACTGTCGAAACGAAATGCAGGTTTAGTGCGACAAAAATACGTTTACGGATTATTTTTTCTTTTTAGTCACTTACTGCAAACCCGAGTTGCGACAAGAACAAAGGTGTTCTGCATTTTTCAACCTTGTGCAGGGGACACCGTCAACACTCACCTGTCCCGCCATCCCTGGGCCCAGGCTGCGCTTTGTTGTTCAGCTGAAAGGGGACCGTGGCTCTCATGGGCTGGAGACCCGAGGTGCCGCCGCGAACAGCCCCCACTCCGCTTCGGCACGACATCCTCAAGGGCTGCAACCTACAACCAAGCTGATCAACAGCAAGTCGCAAAGTTACTCCACGATCACTCAGTCTCCAAAGAAAGAATTAAAGCCAAATACCAGAGCTTCACAAACTTAGGTTATGAACCAGAATTCAACTTTTTCCCCAGTGATTTACACTGGCTGGCACGCAGATGAGACTCCTCCGTCCTCTTCGCACTGAAGTATTCTTTTGTCAAGATAATAATGTTTTTCGAGTTGTTTTCAGGAATAGGAAGTACGGTTCATCTCCCCAGGCGAGTAGCCACTTTATATTATACAGCGTATGGAGACTTTCGGGCAAAATAATCATGATAGACACGCACTAAACTGTACTTCGCTACAGTCTTGCAACTTACAACTTCTCCGTCGTCGTCCTTCCTCTTAGTGCCACCTCTTTTTCGATTGACAACAGGAGCACGCTAGCGCCTCGTTTAATTGCGGGGGTGGGACTGAAGGTCACACTCATTGCCTCATTGGCTGTTACATTGCAGTGCATTGATTTTATTGGTTGAGCCGACATCGGACAGAGCACAACCTTTTTAATAGATTTCCCCGCTCACACTCTGAATTTTAATACATAACATCTTTCTTCGTGTTGGTTTATTACGCTGTCGTTTGAAATAAAACCAGGCATTAATGTTGATATGCCATCCGTCTCAACTTGAATGCTCCGAATAGAAAAAAGAAGTGTTGCATATAGCATTTTAGGCAATTTTCTCGGTGTTTATTTTCGGGCTTTTCTCAATTTACAAAAAATGAAACGATCTGTAGTCTAACTAGCAATTAACTTAATTTTGCACAGTGAAAGCATATACCAAAGACTATTGTCACAGAAAGGCATTTGTTTGAGAATTTTCTAAATAAAACTCAGACACTGGTCAAGTCTAGATTCTGCTATCTGACAAAAGTTTGGTTTCCTTGTCATCTGTCACATTATATGTTCACCATTATGTGGTCTGATAGGGTATTTTCCTCCCATCAGTGAAGAGACCCATATCTTTTGTTTATGTTATGTTTAATTAGTTTTCTATCATGATCAACTCAATCCATGACATTTGTCCTACACTGTAAGAAAATAGGTAACAATTTGTACCTCTGCTCGTCACTGGGGCTGTACCCTCAAGGGTCTGCCAGTTGTACCCATAGCTGTAGGTAATTTTACCTTTTAAGGTATAGAAATGGACCCTGAGGAACATTTCAGTGCCATTGTTGGTACATTAATGCTGTCTATATCTTTGGGATGTTCCTCAGAGTCCATTTCTGTACTTTAAAAGGTAGAATTACAAGCTAGGGTAAAAACCCAGCGACAAGCAAAGGTACGCATTTTCCCCCATTTTTGTGAGAGCTTCGACTTTTGCTCTATATTTCCTATCTGACTAGAACAGGTATACGGAGTAAACCTTATTCATCTGCTAAAGATACTACTGGCAAATTCGGCAGCAGGCACATTCATTTTATTTCTGAGAAGACACATTATTTTATTTTTATTTATGTACCAAATTTATTGTACTAATACTGAGTGTCTTGATTTTCCTGGATTTACTTTTTTGCACAACACCCCAAAGTAAATTCCTAGGGATGAAGAAATAATTTTGGTTCTGATTAATACGTATTTAGGAAACATGATGGCAAAACGGTTGCTCAGTGGCAGCATATTATTACTGTAAGGCCGAGTGTGGGTGGGTGGTTGGGTGGGTGGTAGCTGCTGAATGGGGTGATTGTGGGAACAGAAATCAAGCCTGTGCTGGGAGGGGTGCTGGTAGATAACTAGGAGGCAGTGCCTTCAGCAGGGAGTGTCAGGGATGGTATGAGAGAAGCCCTCAGATAAAAGGGGATGCATTATCACAGGAGTCAGGACGACAACACCATGAGGATAAAAGCAAATGTTTGTGGAGATCTGATCCTCACTATGCATAAGTAGGGTTCTAGGTTTGCTTTGGTATGGGTATATATAAGGCATTCACAGTATATAATTTTATGCACTTATGGCGGTGCATTCAAATACTAAATTGGCTCAATTTTAATTACATCCCATTCTTAATACATAGGCTTTAATATGGAGTTGGCCCACCCTTTGTAGCTATAACAGCTTCAACTCTGGGAAGCCTGTCCACAAGGTGTAGGAGTGTGTTTATGGGAATTTTGACCATTCTTCCAGGGGAGCATTTGTGAAGTCAGGCACTGATGTTGGATGAGAAGGTCTGTCTCACAGTCTATGCTCTAATTCTTCCCTATCGGGTTGAGGTCAGGGCTCTGTGCAGGACAGTCAAACTCCTCCACACCAGACTCAATCATCCATGTCCTTATGGTCCTTGCTTTGCACACTGGTGCGCAGTCATGTTAGAACAGGAAGGGGCCAACCTCAAACTGTTCCCACAAAGTGGCTTTAAATGCTGCAGCATTATGAGTTCCTGGGGGCGTGCTTTACACCACTGCATCCAAAGCTTTGCATTGTACTGGGCAATATAAGGTTTGGATGCAGCTGCTTGGCTATGGAAACCCAATCCATTAAGTTCTCTATACACTGTTCTTGAGCTAATCTAAATGCCACATGAAGTTTGGAAGTCTGTAGCTATTGACTCTGCAGACAGTTCGTGACTTCTGCATACTGCGTGCCTCAGCGTACGTTGTCCTTGCTCTGTGATTTTATGTGGCCTACCACTTAGTGGCTGAGTTTCTGTTGTTCCTAATTACTTCCACTTTGTTATAATACAAAATTTCCTAAATTTCCTTCTGGATAAATGAAGTATCTCTATCTATCTATAATATGGCTAACAGCTGACCGTGGAATATTTAGTAGTGAGGAAATTTCACGAAAGAACTTATTGCACAGGTGGCATCCTATCACAGTACCACGCTTGAATTTACTGAGCTCCTGAGTGTGACCCATTCTTTCGGAAATGTTAGCAGGAGCAGTCTGGATGCCTAGGTGCTTGATTTTATACACCTATGGCCAGGGGTGCTGCTAGCAATTTTGGGCCCTATGACAAAATATAAGGTTGGGCCCCCCTAGGTAATGTTATTATTAATAAAGCAGATCTCTGGGGGGCCCTTAGAATTGTCCCAACTTTCCCCCCCTTAGCGGCGCCCCTGCCTATGGCTATGGAAGTGATTGGAACACCAGAATTCAATGATTTGGAGGGGTGTCCCAATACCTTTGGCAATATAAAGTATCATTGTTTACCCTATTAAATATTACATCCTCGGAAAAAGGATGCAACTCCAAAATAATAATTTGTAAATATATATTATGTATGAACTATTATCATGTAAATCATGTCATATTGGACAAGAACTATCAGGAAGCACACGAACCTCCTTTGTGGATTTATGTCTTTGTATTTGTGTCTTATTCAAATGGAAGTAGGAAAAATTATTTAAGTATTTCAGGCAGAATTCTACAATACTGGAAACAACACAAAAATGAAAAGTTTTTTCCAGAAAACAGCACTTGTTAGGATGTTATTTTAATTGTTTAAGGTACCTGTTTGTTTAAGTTTAACAAGTACAATGTGTTCCTTATATAAAGACGGTCTTGTGACTCCTCCTAAAATTGCACTATGTTGTCACAATCTTTGCGATATAAGCAAACAAATCACACGCACAATTAAAATCGCAAGACCACACTCAAGTGAGAACAAAAGGGAAGCAGTTTATTGCAGAGTAAGCTGACAAACAGCATAGATCCTAGGGAAACCATTAAATTAAAAAAAACAAAGGGATACAAAAGGGATTAAGAAAACAGAAAGGGATAAAAACTGCACAAAATGTTAAAAAATAAAAGCAGGTTATACAAAGTACCCCCCATAAACAAACATACAGATGAATACTTTGTTCATTGCTTCTTCCACCTGCTGAAATTGCAATTTTGATCAAAATCATTAAAGCTCATGGTTAAAATTCAAGGTCATTCTCGATATTAGTCATTCATACACTTCAAATCACACAAAACATGACACGGGAAATGCTCTTCCTGTAAAGCAGAAAGCCATCTGACCACAAATAACCTTAATTTTCAGGTGTTTTTATACTGGGAAATCATGGCAGTTAAGTTCTGCTTTATGTTGGACAGACGGATGGTTAAGACTGAGAAGACAAACATCTAGGTCTAAGTATAGATTAAAAGTTGGGCAAAGAGAGGGCAGAGGAACACAATTTCAGTTTGGAATGATGTAATATTTTATACATGGCAACAGTCAAACATACGATACAGTCTCAAGTTCCAACAAAGTCTGAAGAAGGGAGAGGGACTTGGAGAAGGGCTGATCAGGAAAGTATTATTCAAGTATATTTCCTCTAATATTTTTCTCTAAAATAATGTCCTCAAAGACAAATTTTTTGGAAGTGTTCGGCCATTCCACCACAGTTCGCTTCTCAGCGCTTTTTGAGATCCTTGGGGCACCATCAAGCTGAGGAGGACGGAAGGAGCTGGAGGAGGGGGCAGAGAGGGCAGGGGGGCGCCGAAGCGGCAGAAGGCACAGAGTCCCCTGCTGCAGTTGGGTGTGGGCCCTGCGCGAAGGAGAACTGAATCTGTGGCCCCAGTGCATGGGGGTGGGGGGATGCAGGGGGTGGGCAGACACGCCCTAGCTGGGAGAAAGAGCAGGGCTGGCTTCTGTGCTGATGTTCACCAGACACTCGCTGGACTTCAGGCTGGCCAATGATTTACAGCTTGGCAGAGAGGCCAGGGATCCACACAGACCCAGCATGGAAGGGGTGTAGTCTTTACCTGGGAAGACACATTCAGCAAGAAGTTTCTCTTCAAATATTGCAGTTTGACTTTTAAAAGAATCTGCATGTTCCTGTTGTGGTTACAGGCTCTAATATAACCTTACATAGCTTGATGTAGTTCTGTTTATTTCCCCAAAAAAGCAACAGCCTGTGGCTTTAGTTTGTAAATGATGTGCACAGCATGTGTGCGAGTGCGTGTACCTGCTGGACACCAAGGTTCGCCGTTCTGTTTCCCCTCGATTTTTTGGCAATCCAGATCCAGGCTAACCTCAGCGGAGAGCTGTTCTACGCTGGGGAAGCTCCTCCTCGAAGCAGACAGAAACAGAGGCGAGGTGAGTCACATGCCAACGCACACATGACTTCACAAAGCAATTTGGGGCAAAACACATATTTTCTATGTACATACACTACCATTTAAAAGTTTTTGCACACACTGAGATTTTCTAGATTTGCATGCTTAACATTTACAACATTTACACTTAATATTCATTGCTAACAAAAAAATGTACAACATTTAATTAATTAAATCTTTGATTCATCAAAGTAACCTCCTCTAGTAGTTATAACAGCAAAGAAAATTTGAGGCATTCTTTCTACAAGGGACATTAAATATTGCTGTTTCATGGGATGAAATAGGTAACTAGTCCTAGAAACTGACTATGCCATCACCATACAACCAATTAATAGTGCATGTCTGACATGCACTGCTACATACTCTTTCCATGTTATAAAGGAAACTTGTTTTATTAGTCTTTAATATTTTCATATACAATGGTTTCTTCAGTTTACAATGCTTAACAGGAATAAAAAATCAGCAGTTTATGAAATAAATGGAAAAATGTGTGCAAAAACTATACAGGCTGGTACTGTATAGTTAACATACTTTAATTAGTTATTTATCCATCCATCCACCCTTCACGCCGCTTATCTAGCACTGGGTTACAGTAAATTTTGGAGCGTCTCAGAAGGCACATAGTCCAAGGTGGAGGATACTCTAGATGGGGATACCAGTCCATCACAGAATGTGTGCACACACACCCAGACACACACACATGAATTCACAGACATGCACACACTCACACATGCAGATAAGCTATGCTTGACTCACGCACAACATGAATGAGAACCACAAAGTTTTTTTCCAAACACTTAATATTATGTGTTGTGGTGGTGTAAAGTGGTGTAGCTTAGCACTTCTACATTTCACATGAACAATCGACTGAAGTAGCCAACATGAACAGTAGATTCCGGTTAGAGAATCAAGGACTGGAGGTCTTATTTATATTAGCTCTGACGTCAGATAAATTTTTGTGTGTGGATGACAGCTGACATGTACACATCCCACATCCTGTACAATGTGTTGTATGTGTGTGTGTGTGTCTGTGTGTGTGTGGTCTGTGGGATCAGAAATAGAGTATACATCAGCATTTAGCCAGGTTATTGATATTATAACAAGTGTGATAATCAAAAGCACTACCATAGTACAATTAAAACATATTACCGACATAACAGCTGAGTTGCTATTTATAACAATAGGAATGTTATAACTGTACGTATAATTGCTAAATACCGCTCGCGTAATGCTAAGTAAACGGTAACCGGCAAACAGCACAAGTGTAGTTTGTGTGTATAACTTTCAAGTCTGACCAGTGAAAGAGAGGGTAGAAAGTATACAAAGCAAATTAATAAAACACGCTTTAACATAACTCTTTCCACGAACACACTTAAACAGAACGGGTATCAAGGCACAACATTTGAAGCACATTAAAGAGAGGAAAAAGTAAAGTAGCGAGTCTCACAGTTGGCAACACGAATTGAGGGAAACCAAAAGCCTAATTTTAGTTCCACCTTTAGTCTTTCTGTAAGGACATTATTTCACTTGGTTAATGTGATCACATGGCCAATATCAATTACGTAAACTATTTCATAAGTAGTAGATGGCGGTTGTATTAGGTACAAGTTATTAGTATTTTGTAAATGTGTATCTGATAGATGGCAAGGTTGTACGTGCAAAGACCATTTACAGAACTATGCCTTATAAGCGATTTGATTAGCTTTCCATGCAGATGCACATTACTGTCATATTAATATACGCCAATGAGGCAGCCCCACGTGAAGCAAATGACGTCTGGTAAATCCGATGCACATGTCAGGGTCTGGGATATATTACACGTTAAGCTATCATTTGGAGAATGACATTTTGAATGCAGAGGAAATGGGTGTATACATTAATGTGTACTGAATTACTTGTTTAAGCCGTTATGGTGAGACGAAATCTTGTTTCTTCAATTACATTAGCTGGCGCACATGGATTCGATTAGATTCCTATTGAAGACACTTAACATTCCATCCATCTATTATCTGCCACTTGTCCAGGGTTCGGGTCGCGAGCTTCAGGAGAGATACCCAGATCTGCCTCTCCCCAGCTACCTCTACCAGCTCCTCAGGGGGGACGCTGAGGAGTTCCCAGGCCAGCTGAAAGAAATTATCCCTCCAGCAAGTCCTGGGTCTGCCGCCTAGGAGGCATCTGCACCAGGTGTCCAAACAACCTCAACTGGCTTCTTTCGACATGAAGAAGCAGCAGTTCTACTCTGAGGCCCTCCCGGATATCCGACTCACCCTATCCCTAAGGGAGAGCCCAGACACCCTGTGGAGAAACCTCATTCTTTCGGTCATTACCCATAGCTCATGACCATAGGTGAGGTTAGGGACGAAGATGGACTAATAGATCAAGAGCTATGCTTTTTGGCTCAGTTCTTAGCCACGACGAACCAGTTAAGCACCTGCAAAACTGTAGACGCTGCTCCGATTCGTCTGTCCAGCTCCTGGTTTCGCCTACCCTCACTCGTGAACAAGACCCCAAGACACTTGAACTCCGCCACTTGAGGCAGTACGTCTTCCCTGACCTGAAGAGGGCAATCCACCCGTTTCCGGCTGAGAAGCATGGTCTTGGACTTGGAGGTGCTAATCCTCATTCCCGCTGCTTCGCACTTGGCTGCGAACAGCCCCAGAGTACGCTGGAGATCCCCAGCAGACGACATTGTCTGCAAAAAGCAGCAAGGCAATCCTGAGGCCACCAAACTGGACACCCTCAACACCCTGGCTGCACCTAGAAATCCTGTCCATAAATATTATAAACAGGACCAATGACAAAGGGCAGCCCTGGTGGAGCCCAACCCGCACTGGGAACACATTCGACTTATTACCGGCAACGTGGACTAAGCTTCTGCTCTGTTCATACAGGGACCGAATCACCCTCAACAGTGGACCTCGGACCCCATATTCCTGAAGCATCCCCCACAGAGCACCTTGGGGAACCTGGTTGTAAGCCTTTTCTAAATCCACAAAACACATGTAGACTAGATAGGCAAACTCCCAGGCCTCTTCCAGTACCCTTGCAAGGGTATAAAGCTGGTCCAGTGTTCCACGGCCAGGATGAAAACCGCATTGTTCCGCCTAAATCGGAGATTCGACTATCGATCTCACCCTCCTCTCCAGTACGGCAGAATACACTTTCCCAGGAAGGCTGAGAAGTATGATCCCCCTGTAGTTGGAACACACACTCCGGTCCCGCTTCTTAAATGGGACAACCACCCCAGACTGCCAATCCACTGGCCCTGTCCCTGACCTCCACGCACTGTTGAGAAGGCGTGTCAGCCACGACAGCCCAACAACATCCAGATCTCGTCCACCCCCGGGGCCCGGCCACCACATAGCTCTTTAACCACCTTGGCCACCTCAGCCCCAGCGATGGGCAAGTCCCCCCCAGCACCCTTGGGCTCTGTGCCCTCAGATGTCTCAAAGGCAGTGTGCGTAGATGTATCTGAGGCAGGGTTGAGGAGGTCCTCAAAGTATTCCTTCCATCTCTGGGTGATGTCCTCAGGTGAGGTCAACAGCACCCCCTCCCCACTATGAATAGTAGGAAGCAGGTGCTGCTCCCCCCCGATATTCCGGATGGTTTGCCAGAACCTTTTTGAGGCCGACCGAAAGTCACTTTCCATGGCCTCACCAAATTCCTTCCATGCCCAGGTTTTTGCTTCTGCGACCGCCCCAGCTGCGTTCCACCTGGCCTGCTAGTACCTGTCAGCTGCCTCCGTAGACCCCCGGGCTAATAATTCCCGATAAGCCTCCTTCTTCAGCTTGACAGCCTCACCTTACCTATGGTGTCCACCATCGGATACGGGGGTTACTGCCATGACTGGCACCGACCACCCTGCAGCCACAGCTCCGTATGGCCGCTTCCACAATGGAGGTCCAGAACAGTGTCCATTCAGACTCAATGTCCCCAACCTGCCCCGGTATGCAGTTGGAATTCTGCGAGTTAAAGCTCCAGTGAACAGGAGCCTCTACCAGATGTTCCCAGCAGACCCTCACTATGCACTTGGGCCTACCAGGTCTGACCGGCTTACTCCCCCACCACCTGAGCCAACTCATCACCAGGTGGTGATCAGTTGACAGCTCTGCCCCTCTCTTTACCCGAGTGTCCAAGACAGAAGGCCGCAGAACAGATGATATGATTATGAAATCGATCATCAACCTGTAGCCCCGGGCGTGTTCGTACCATGTCCACTAATGGACACCCTTATGCTTGAACATGGTGTTCATTATGGACAAACCATACATTGCACAGAAGTCACCAGAACACCATTCAAGTTCAGATCAGAGAGGCCATTACTCCTAATCACCCCCTTCCAGGTCACACTGTCATTGCCCATGTGAGCGTTGAAGTCCACCAGCAAAACAATGGAATCCCCTCGTGGCACGCCAACCAGCATACAGTCGAATCTGGTTAACTGCACGGCCTCCGGTCCAGACTACAACTTGCACTTAAACAAAGCGTGCGCTTATCCGTATTGACCCAGCCACGTGGTTATCAAGTGTACCTCCACCATACCAGTTGCTATAAACCTGACGCTACAAGAACTACAGTACACACTGAATCTCAATCAGCAAAACATGTGCTGTACATACCGCAATGACAGCAAGCATGACAGCATAATAAAGTCCAAGCACATAACGCGTAATGTTCTGTTTAACGCTACAGAAAGTAGTCCTTAATCGTCTTTTGAGTGCTGTTTTTACGATTTAGTGTGTGCAATTGATCTGTTGGTACGTAAAGCAGTCCGTAGTCGTCGCAGCCGCCAGCCTCCAGGTAAGCATGAATCGTCCGCAGGCTTTGAAGAGCGTCACTGGTGGTGTTGGTGGGGCAGTCATTAACGTCAGTCTGCCCGGCAGTATCCTTCTCTGCATCAGACTCATCAGCGTCTGCTGCCGGTCCCCACACGTCGGCACAGATGTCGGCATCTGTGAGATTGGCCAATACAGGCAGGTCATTATTAACGGCGACATAGGCTGCAAACCCCTGTGGCGTGACACCGGTGTCAGTTTCCTCGGTGCCCGTTTCAACGCCGTCATCGGTCATACCTTCGACGAAACCGGCCTGCCGATAGCAATTGGCGATCGTCTGCGAAGTGACACGATTCCACACCACCTTCTGCATGTGGAGGGAGTTCTGCAGCATGTGTACCCGGGGCGTCACTGGCGTCAATGTCAGCTATCAAATGCCACAGAACCAATGACCTGTAATGTCGTTTGAAGTTTGCGATAATGCCCTGGTCCATGGGCTGGATGAGAGATGTTGTGTTCGGCGCCAAATACACCAGCTTGATATTAGTCAGACGAACGTCACTGCTGTGTGCAGCACAGTTGTCACACAGTATTACGATTTGTCTCTTTTTGCAACGCATTAGGTTATCCACCTTCTTCAGCCAATTAGTCCAAGTGTCACTTGTCATCCACGCATTTTTCTTCACGTTCTTGAAACAGCGTGGTTTTTTCCAATGGTAAGTGGCTCCAGTTTCTCACTCCCATCCATGTTGCATGTCAAAAGTAAAGTTACATGTCCTTTAGCCACCTTACTCCCAGCTGTTTCACTGTTTTTCAACGCCAGAGTTCCATCAGGTATGGCTCGCCAATACAGTCCTGTTTCATCAGCACTGAAAATGTCTTTTGCCTTGTAGTCCTTGAGGATTGCAGGCAGTGCTTCCATAACCCATTGTTCGGCACCAAAATCATTGCGTCTTACTTCTCTCCATGCTGCTTATTAAATGTGACATTGTTCCTCTCCTTCCACTGTTCCAGCCATCCAACAGTTGCTTTGAAATCTTTCACATCTAAAGCTTGTGCCAGATGTTTTGCCTTCTCTATTAGCAGAGGCCCACTGGCATCAGCCTTGCCTGTTCGGTTGCGTTTTCTGTCAGGGTTGGTGTTATTCTGCCATCTCTGGAGGAGCTGCTCTTTGTTTTTTAGAATGCGTGAAATTTGGCTAGGCATTTGCCTATTTCTTGGCTGGGCTAAAAACGGGACCGAAGACCGGTCGTGCAGTTAGGCGGATCGTGCGCTTAAGCGACGTGCACTTAACTGGAGCCGACTGTACCACTAAGGGAATCCAAGAAGGCCGGGTACTCTAAACCGACATTCAGTGCATAAGCGCAGATGACAGTCAGAGACCTATCCCCGACCCGAAGGCGCAGGGACACAGCCCACTCGTTCACTGGGGTAACCTCCATTGTTAATGCACCGAGCTGTGGGGCCACCAGTAGCCCCACCCCAGGGCGGCATCGCTCACCTGCTGCAACTCCAAAAGAAAAGAATATCCAGCCCCTCTACAGGAAATTGATTCCAGAACCCAAGCTATGTGTTGAGAATTGATTGGGTGTAAATTTCATTTAACAGTAGGGGGGGACAATAAATATAAAATTTCTCATGAGCAATTTTTGAAGGGGACACAAATAATACAGTCAAATTGTACTTATAAAGATATGCCCCCACAGTGGAAAAACTTTGCTTCTATCATTATTATTGTAGCATGGAAACCGCGTCATTATGGTTATTTTCAAAATTTTCCTCAGGTTCAATGACAAAGCAGATTTTTCTTCAAAACTATTTATTGCATTGTTTGTTATGTTGTTTACAGTCAATCCATCAACATATAATAAAATTTAAACATGACTGTTATTGTGAAAACAGCTAAACAATATGCTAATTGTGGCCATTAATGTTAAGTTAATATTATGCCAAGTCGTCACAAACAAACGAATGCATGGGAAACGGCTTTGGCGTGTTAGTTGCAGTGCACTATGCAACAAGCTATTGTAAACAAGCTAACGTTAACTAGATAAGTAATATATTAACCACTAATATAGCAGATTCATGGAAAATTACATTGGTAATCGGCATTTTTGCCAAAAACTAATTTATGAATAAGTCTGCATCAACTACATAAAAGAACATCGCTTTAAAGTGAATAAAATACCCTACTTACTGGAGTTCAACATTAATTGAGCCGTATCCACACACCTGATTTTTGTGTGTATTGTAGGGGAGATGAACTGGGAAAGCAGGCAGTGAGCCAAACCACTGTGAGGAAGGGGAGGGGAAACTCAACTGTTTCTTGCAGTTACTTTTAAACTTATCAGTGCCTTTAATTTAGCATTTTAAATAATAGGTTCAAAATATAGTGCTCCCAGAGCATACAGCAATAACTTTGTACATACAGAAGCATTTGAAACACATAAAAGCGATCGAGTCAGGAACAGCGACGCAAAATATTGTTGCCATTATCCTTAATGAGCCTTACCGAGCAGTCTTTTGTCCTTTGTTTCTCCCGCTTGCCGTCTGCCTCACCCGCCTGTCCCAGATCCCTTGTCTCTCCAACTCCTGCCTGTTCCTGCATTTTGTCCTTCCCGTCCCCTCGTCTGGTATGTTGACGTGGGACTGACCACCCCAGCTTCTAACCCCTTTGGACCTAATAAACTCATCACTGAATGCTCACCTACAGCGCATATCCCCGCTGCACCGGAAAACTCACCTGCGGAAGAGTTTCACATCCTCCTGGTTGTTGAAAGCCTGGCTTGATGGCCACTGGTTGACCAGGGGGATAGTGAGCTCCTTATTCAGGTGACTGGAGTCACAGGGTATCAGGCTTGCTCTGCGGGAAACCACAGAACCATACAGTCAGTTATATGTGCAGCTGCAGACCACATGCTATGCATGTCTTAAGGTCAATGTAACCTAGAGGCCATTATCCTGCGGTTTGCCCACTGATTGGCCACCTTGATTGCTCCTAGGTCTATGTGCCCCACAGTTCTCTGCTCACAGCTGTTCCTGTAGCTCGAGTACAATGTCCTCCAGCTCCTTCTTCTCCTGCTGGCTCTGTCGCTGCAGCTCCTCCAACCTCAGGGCCAGCCGTTTGTTTTCCGTCTCCAGGTTCTTCAGCTGAGACTCTCGCAGGCGGACCAGCTCCTCTAGGTATCCCTACCAAGGAACATAAGCTGGTCTAACATCACAGCACCGGTAAGCAAGAGACAGAGCACGTGCACAGCAGAGCAACACAACAGCAATGTGAGGCCACCAAATCCTGTTACTATTTCTTCAAAATGTAATATGGAGAAACCAGAAGCATCTATACATGAAAAATCGCAAAATAATAATTATCAGGGGTGTACATAACTGGTATGCATTCACCGTATAAAGCGATATGTGCTGCATTTTTTTGTTGTAGCAGTGCAAATGAGTATTTGTGCTTTTGTGTATTTACTGTGTATTTTAGCATTTATACTGCGAAAGGAATACAAATCAGCCACATACGGGTTAAAATGCACGGTAATTTCTAGTCACAACAGCGCAGATGAACATATAAATACGCATTTGCGCTGCCATGAAAATAAATTGCTGTGGGTATCACTTTAAACAGCAAAAGTGTTTAACAGTCATGGGCACCCCTGAGGATGATTATTATTATTATTATAAGAAGAAGAAGAAGAGCTGAAGAAATTAAAGTAGAAGATGTCACAACAAACTCGCATCCCCTTAAGAAAAGGCACCAGTAACCACATCTCATCAGTGGTGTATTCCATAACAGCAGCAGTAAACACAACATAACCCGTCACACTTCAGGCTCCTTGAGCCCCCATCTCAGTAATGAATATCCTTTAAATCCTTAAGTTTGACATCAAGCTGCTTCTTCACTAATTTCAGGGCTTCCCGTTTTTCATTAAACTCAGTCTTCCAGAGACTTTCTCCACTGGCGTTTGGCTTTCATTTGAGGAATACACTTTGCCAGTCTTGTGACAATGCTACACCTTTCACAAAGAAAAATTTGATCTTCCTGCTACTGAAGCAGGTGTGCAAAGATTCCTTGGTGCTGAGCAGTCAGTGCTGCTTCTTAAAAATTTCCACCATTACTATTAAACATCGATAAATAAATTGCAGTTATTAAATGCAGCCAACCTGCTGGATTCAGAGTTTCCAATTCAGGCTCTGGTCATGGCTTAATGCCTTTAAAATCTAAAAAAATTCAACAAAGAACTACTGTTCTGCACAGTACTACTGAATTTGTGACTGCTTGTTTGGGTCCAGCACTGATATGTTTCTTGCTAGAGTTCAGCAACTGAGCCTTTGTAGGAATCTTCATCGCCGTTTTTAACTATACAGTTTTGCACACTTCCCAGTCAGCTGATAAAGAAGCTGCACTGAGACAATTATGGGTCATATAACACAACCCCTCCTACACTAAGCTCTTTAAGTTGTTTTGCTTTTCAGCATCTCCTTATAACGTGGGGCACAGTTTGTGTTGGGTCCATCAGCTATGTGGGTCCAAATTCCCATACACACGCTACAATATCTCAGAGACCTACTCAGAAGTAGGACGGTACATGGAAAATAAGGTCAGGGACATTATTTTATTCGATTACCATTCCAGAATTATATGCGGTCACCTGAGAGGGCATGCAGATTTACCAAGCAGTGGCACAGTTTTGCTCAGATTTGATCTTCAAAACTAATACGCATTAAGGGGCGATCTCAAAATTTGTAAAGTGTGACACTTTTTCTACTCTAATCAAATGTCAACTGAGAAATTTTAATTACCATGTCATATAGCGTGCTGAATGATTATCACTTTAATTGACTGGCATATTTCAGCTGCCAGTGCTGGGCCAGATGGTATTAATTGTCTCATGGTGCCTGTGGTTTTGGAGGTTGAAATCTAAAATAGGCAGAATAAAATAATAAAAGAATAGGGTGTGGATCCTGGCACTGCCGACCCGTGAAATACAGTATGAATACAAAGAAATTAATAATATGCTATAATCAATTTTTTGCTGATAACCCAAAGTAACATTCATGAGATGTTATATTAACCAGCATGGCTAACAGCTACATTTTTAACTGCTGAATAACAAGCTTGAGAGCAAAGAATCTGCTGTAACAAAAGAGTACTGATTGCTGCTTTACATCTTTACATCATGATATTTTTGGTATTTGTCATTGGGCATGGTGCCTGTTTCATTCCACTCTATCACAAAGCATAGTCAGGGGAATTTTAGAGAAAGGCCTGGACACAATATAAGTGTTTATATAGCTCTTCTTCCTCATAACTGTCTTGCACTTGTTTCTAGTCAATTGTTAGTCAAGTGTAACCTAGCAGCACTTGTACATAAATCAGCTCATGACAGCTGTATGCTTATTTTGTATTATCTGCTTCACTTGCATGTCACTTTGGACAAAAGCAACTGGCAAATAAATATGCATGTAAGCATAGAATTGGCCTGTGGGGATTTTCTGTTTTTAACAGACAAGTCATTATCATATTACTGAAGCAAAGACTTGTGCAAAAAGAAAATTGTTCTGTTTAAGTAGAAATAAACACAAATAAATTCCAGTTTAACATAGTTTCATAAGCTTCATATCGACTATGTCAAATTCACACATTATCGGGGCACATAAAGCACTTATAAGGACAGAGAGATTGTTAACCATTACCAAAAAAATGAAACAAACATTAACATCAAAGGTAAACTCCTTCTTGATGTGTTGTAATGACCAAATTGTCACATAAGCCATGATAAGATTACATGCTAAATATAATATATATCAAAAATAACCCGTTGAAACAGTACTGTATGACTGTGGGTGTATTTTATTTGTTGTAGATAGTCACGACACTGTAAGCAGTTATAGTTGGAGGGAATAGACAGATAACAGCACAATGTAACCCTAGCCCACCTTCTGGGCGTAGACGATCTTGAACCTCTGCTCCATCTTGCGGCACTTCGTGCTCCAGCTCTCCTCGTCGGTGACCAGCGGGATGTAGGGATGCTCCGGGTAGCTGTCGTCGCTGGTGCTGCTGTCCACGCTCTGCCGGTCGTCATCATCGCTCAGGTAGTCGTAGCTACAGAGGTGCACGGATACAAATGGTCAGACCAGCGGACTTTAAAATGCTTATGGACACTCTGAACACCCATAAACCTGGGAGATAAACTTCAAAGCACGTTATCATCTGACAGGTTCCGCTGGTGGCAAAACAAACTGCATCAAAATTGAAAACACTGAAAATTGTTTAATAACAATTAAGTACAGTGAAGCAAATCAGTGAAATACTCACCTCTGAGTGAACTTAAGATACGGTGTGTAGTCAATTACTGCTGCCGACTTGCCGTCCAGGGCCTGCCCCTTCAGACAGAAGCTGCAAAGGTTAGAAAGAAAGAAAAAAAGAAGAAAGAAATCACCATATTGGTCTCTTTAGCTGGAAGTACTAATGGGAGAACCACTCTCCTTTTCCTAGCAGGTTACCTAGAAGTTGCACAATATAATCTTCCCATTAAAATGTTCTCTATTTCAGCAGCCTTTTTCTTTCCAGGTGAATAAAATACAAATCTCATTATAGCTATCATCAGGCTTTTTCTATAGAAAAGAAACATATTTGAGTTATTTAACCAACACATAGCTAATCCAATGTAAGGAACAATTGTAATAATTTGCTACTAACTAAATGTCCTTGTAGTGGCACACAACCTGGTTGAAGTCTGCCATACATCTACTAGTTGCGTGGAGTTTAAGTCAAGGGAGGTGATGTTACATTTATGTAATTCCTTGGTAAGGAATTCCTCACTGTTGGGAGGAGGTTTTTTTTCTTCATATGCCGTGTTGGCTTTTCTCCAAACATCTTGGTTTTGATTGTGACCAAATAATTTTATTTTGAACTCGTCTGTCCAGAGAATGGACTTCCAGAAGGCCTCTGGTTTGTCCAAGTGCTCTCTGGCAAAGTTGAAATGGGCAGCTTGGTGCTTTTTTGAGAGCAGAGGCTTCCTTCTAGCAACCCTCCCATGAATGTCATGGCTATACAATTTTCGTCTGATTGTAGACGCATGCACATTTGTCCCAGATGCTGCCAGAGAGGTCTGCAACTCTCTAGAGGTGATGTGTGGGTTGGCCTTTACCTGATTTATTATTTTTCTGGTGCTTCTGGGTGATATTTTTGATGGGCGTCCACTTCTAAGCAAAGTTGCTGTCATGTTGAAGGCTCTCCATTTGTAAATTATCTGTCTTATACTAGACGGATGGAGCTGGAATCTTTTGGAGATGGTCTTATAGCCCTCCCCAGACTGATGGGCTGTCACTACCCTCTTCTTCATGTCCTTGGATATCTCCTTTGCTTTTGGCAGTGTTGATGTGTATTGGATCATAGTGCTTTGGTTGGTTTCCTCTCTCTTTTAATTAGTGCAGGCCAAACCCTTTGTCAAGGATGTCTCATTTCATTGTTCTGGTTCTAATGATTAATTAAGCACCCAAATGTGTTTCACCTGAGTCTTTTACCTGCTTCACTTAACCAGTGCAGCTGGGGGTTCACTTACTTTTGCACATACACTAATTCAACAAGTACATGCAAATGATGAACATATATCTGACATTTCATACATAAAGTAAGAAAATCACAGTAAAACAACAGAAACATCTAAACTACTCAAGGGGTAAAGGATTATTAGGAACACCATACTAATACAGTGTTTGGCCCCCTTTCGCCTTCAAAACTGCCTTAATTCTACGTGGCATTGATTCAACAAGGTGCTGAAAGCATTCTTTAGAAAT
>JABFEA020000098.1:32207778-32224903 GCA_019775915.2 Cyphomyrus plagiostoma | reverse complement strand
AGTTACTGTAATGTTGCGCTGCTTTATTTGGTTAATCGTCCAGTCTGTGAAGAAGGCATTTAAGTAAGAATTGCATTATAGCATAACATTTCCTGGCACGTGCAATTTATATTAGGTCAGCATTCACGGTTAGACTTCTGATATTCAGATCGAGTTCCAGTTCAAACTGGTTTGTTCGACTTTCAAGAAATTCGAGTTCTAGTGAGTTCAAGAACCGAGGTACTACTGTATTTTCAGAGGAAAAGCGGAGGAAGTCATTGATGTAAGGTTATTTATTACTAGTAGGCTAGAACATAAATGCTGTTCAGGGGTCCAAAAGCTCCCATTAACAGCTGACATAATTGGAGCCATATAGTTGACTGGCTCCACCTATGTAAGTTGCTAATGCAGTTAAACAACATTATGGAATCTGTGATACTGACATTATCTGCCTATTATATAGCCTACTTTTGGTTAGCTAAACAAATATCAAATCGATACTGAAGTCAAAATTAAAAAATAAAAGCAGTAGTCCAAATTTATTACAAAAAAAATATGTATGAGCTGCTCAGCTTGCCATTTGGAGTTGTTGATAAAAACTGCCTGACGTCTGTCGTTGACAGAAAAGCCATTGTGTGGCACATGACTGTAGAGATATTGGGTGTGTGTGAGCCATCACAGTGCTTCACTGTAAACCAGCCGATCAGAGAAACAATAATAGGGACAGAGAAACTGGCCCGTTTCTTTCTAGGGCCAAATAGCAGGGTTATAAATGGCCATGTAAAACCACTTCTGGTCATTTTTCATTCAAACCAACTTCACTTGCCTTCTATGTAGACACCAGAGAACCATATGGAAAAAATGCATTCTTTGGCATCTTTAAAAATGACTAAATTAAGTCTCTGTATACAGGAATAAATACAAATATGTTGCTGCAATGTGATTTACAGTAACAGGTAACATACAGTAACAGGTAACCACAAATGAGAAACAAATGAATAAATTGAATGAATGAATGAACGAACAGGAGAAAGTGAATACAGTTACAGTGAATGTTACAATTTGCAGGCACAAAAGCTTGTTCCTCAATAGACATCACACATATGATTCTCAATAAAGGGTCAGTCTCCTATGAGGCTTCTTATCAAACTAAAAATGATTCCCCTTTGCTACAAATAACAAAGTTTTAATCATGGATGCAGAGTCCTGACCCACTGAGACGCACCCCCTGGTGGTCTCACCTGAAATCTATGGCCCCGAGTCCAATGAGCATGCCGGTGAGCACCGTGGCCTCTTCCCTCAGCATGATGGCACCGTCGTCATAGAACCGCCTGGAATGGCAGAAGACCTTCAGCTTCCGCAGCTCACAAACACTGAATCAGCTTACGGTAGAGCCTGACTCATTCACATTGCTGAAATTTACCACAGATGCTTGGCATTCTTGGGAATTAATGATACCGATAGACAATAATTGATGCTTTCAGCTTATTAATACCCTTAATTCCCTGAAAAATTGACAGATATGTTTTCAAAAGTATAACTTTGCTTAGTACTGAAATGTAACTCTAATCTAGTAAACGCCAGAGCTCACATAAAACAAAGGAGTGTACATTTATATCATTAATATCAAGCATGTTTTCCATCCATCCATCTCACCATCTACCCATTCATCCATCTTGTAACAGCTTATACAATGCAGCCTAACTGATACTTGAGCCTACACCAGGAAACACAAACCACAATGCAGACTACCAATTCATCGCAGAGCACACATTGATATGAATTGGCATATCTTTGGAGTAGTTTCTCACTTATTAAGCAAAAGTAATTTGGGACATTTTAGATGTACATTATCTTTACTGGATTGTTATGATGAGTAAAACTTGTTTTATCAAAAAAATGTCTAAAACTGACTAGATGGTTCGGGTATGCATATGTTTTATTCTTCATTAAAAACACTTTTACCATTACAAATTCTGAAAAATGCCCAGCTAAACTTGAGTTTATAAAACATTATTGATTAAAACATATAAATTATGCAAAATTCTACAGCTAAATAGTATTTTACAACAGTCCCCATGTTTTTAAACAATCCTGTCATGTTTACATAAAATACTACATAAAAAGTACGCTATACACTTTTAAGGTTATGACTCAAAGGAAGTGGCATTATTTGACTGAGTGGATTTGGGGAGGTTAACCTGAATTGTATTATGTACGGCTTGTTTTTATATGTTTTTTTAGAAGGACTAAAGCAGGGTTCCCCAGTTCCCGTTCTGGAGGGCCAGTATGCAGCACAGCTTGCAGATTTCCCTGCTCAAACACTTTAATCAGCTAATTAGCAGGTTTACTAGGTATGTCTGAGCAGGGGGATATGCAAACTGTGCTGCAGACTGGCACTCCAGGGCTGGAATAGGGTAAACGTTAGCTAACGGGTTATGCCCTCTCACACTAAAATACCCCAAAAATGAGTGAAATTGTTCTAAATCCAAAATATCCGAAAAAGTTAGTGAAATGACTCGCATGCTCACAGTGTTAGTACAAGCATGCTAACAGGCTAAGTCAGGCCTTGTCACATCGGACTCCGTCACAGCCCCGTGTGGCAGGGCCTTACAAATGAATGGCATTGTTTCTATATTGCACATAAGATGTATTTAACACGTGCCATAGTAAAACACTATTTGAATATATAGGTGTGACGCTGTAAATCGTTTTATGCTCATACAGGCAAACATTTTGATTCCGGTTCCTCTTTTACCTAGTCCAACGTAGCACTGCTTTTGAGGTTGCACTTTTTATTTTAATATTTGGATTCATATATAGTTTTACAGTAACGCGCCACATAATAACATTTCAGTCAACGAGGGGCCACATATGCAACAGTCGTGCCATAAGATTATACAGGAATGGAGCTGGAAAAATACCATTTTATTTCTTGTAGCCATTGTAACGTCATAGCACAATGCATTACTCACATGTTTGTGGTGATGCTAGTATAACAAACCTACTATGTTGCCAGCTGTATAAAAGTACAGCATATACAGCTCTCTACAGTACATAATACTTGATAATAATAATAAACAACTATGTTACTGGTTTATTAATTTACTAAAAAGTACATTATTTTACAGTATAGTAATCAATCAATAAGTGATGCATATACGCATGCGTGACCCATATATGAGCTTTGAGTATTAATGATTGTATTTTTTCAATGTAAATCACTTGTTAAACAAATTGTTAAATGTAATGTTTTATGAATATTGTAAAATTAGTTTACTGAATTAAAAAAAGGTTTGGCCTATATCAGATGCCATATTGTAATATTCTTATTATGTGTCCTTGGCTGAACTTTACCATATCAGTCTATTAAGTTAACATTAAAACCACAAGAATAATTTTGAATATGAATGCTTACTAAAATTTAATTAGAGAGCACAAAACATAACTTTTCCTGTATCAACAAAATTCAAAGATCACACCATGGTCAGTCCTGTCAAAAATCTCTAATGTATGGGGCATGTTATTTGTAAGAAAGAAATTCATTATGATATGTACAAATTTGTCTGTGACAAGGCCTGGCATTTTAGGGGTGAAATACATATAAAATGTACTTTATTCAAGTATATAAACATGCTGAGATGGCATGATATGTGTTTCACATAGTCTAAAATGTCCTCCATATGATTTAATGTTCAGATTCAAAAATAAGATCTTATTGCCCCAGGATTTGTAGAAATGGAAATGTACGCTTCTGGCACAATGTTCCTTTTAATGAGGAATGAACTGAATGAATGATATGATAAAAGAAAAAATACTGGTCGCAGTATTCACAAATGGAACTTGACAGCATGTGTATGTTCCATTGCTAATAAGAATGCAAGACATTTTAATAAATATATTATTAGTATCTATGCTGTTCTAATTAATTGCATTGCTTTGACTTCTCATTTTCAGAAGTGTTAAAAGCAATCTGAAAATGCTAACAAATGTATTGCTGTTCCAAAAAATTCAGATTTGGAATCGGAAACAAAATTCACTGACTGGTCAATTTCAGTACACATATATATCTGGATAAATGATATTTCAACTGCGCGGCATCTGCACAGTCACTACTAAACATGACATGTTATTTTTAGCAGAGAGCACTTTTTGCCCTCATGCAGTCAGCTGACATTTAGTGGTGCAGCACTGACCTCGTCGTCCGTGTGTCCCTCAGCGCAGTCGCAATGTACTCAGACAGACGCTTCTCCATCAAAGCCACTCGAAGCCAGGCCCGACCCTGTGTGAGGAAGGCAGCCGGTCAGCCCAGGAATACAGTGTACTCTCTCTGTTGGGGAGCAATTTGTGGTCTACTCTACTCTACATATTATTATCCTCCCTTTTCCAGGGGGCTTGTGCTTTTTGGTTTCAGTAAATTGACAGTCATTTATCTCTAATACTGTCCTGGGTGACCTTCCCTCTTCGGTCACCCTTGATCAAAGCTCAATTCTCGCAGCTGAATTTGGCCCAAAGCTTGATTCTTAATTAACTGCCTTATATAGTCATATGTACAAGATAGGTCATTAGTCTTCAACGTTAGATGCCAAGATACCTCAGGAAGCCATATGCTAATGCTGCCCGACACTGTGTTTGTTTAGTCAACAAAGCACCATAGTTACTGCAGCGAGACTTAAAACAGCTGCATTATTTCCTGGATCTGGCCGCTGCTGTGCAGGTGAGAACAGACAGTATGTAGACCCCCGTCTCTTGCCTTGGCGAGTGAGGTGTTGATGTTCTCCATGTTCTCTATGCTGCTGATGCAGTTGTTCTGCACCTTGCTACAGGCAACACGGATGAAATCCCAGAAACTGCGCTGTCCATCATAACTGAACCAGCTCCCAGGACCTGTATGAAGAACCGGACGCCCACAACTGTGCGCTTCTTATTCCAAACACTAATTTTAGTAGCACAATATCAATATTAGGAATGCTTTTGATCTCACGGGAAATTCATTTGCATATAGCAGGGAAATAAAGTACAATGATGAACATGCAATTTAAATAGTAAAAATGACATATAAAATTGCACATAAATCATCTTCAGTTCTCAACAGCATATAAATAACCAGAAACTTTCTTAAACATGACCTCTCTTCAGATATTTCTATTTTAAAAACATCAACGTGTTTAAAAATTTCATTTCCAATGGTGCATATGTTTATGTTTATTAATATTTGACAACCTGGTCAATCTTTTAACAAATGTATGAGACATGCTTTCAAAAATGTACACATCACTGAAAATATACTCATGTATATTGCAATAGATCTCAAAATGATATCACAGAGAGGCAAGTCCATATTGGTCAATACTAGATAGTTGTTTTGTTTCCATGGCATTTGTATTTACAAAGATATATATAGTGAACTACAGAAACCATTACAGAGAATGCCTCTTATAGGTCACCCAGGAAACTCGGACACATGCGGAGAGATGCCAGGATGGCAGAAAGAGCAGCAGGTTGTGTTTTTTTCTTCCTGGAAGCACATACACCCAATGGCTGCTCTTGCACAAGCGCAGGCCGGCCTCCCCTGTGCCTGGCCATGCACACACTGGGAAGCACATACACCCAATGGCTGCTCTTGCACAAGCGCAGGCCGGCCTCCCTTGTGCCTGGCCATACACACACTGGGAAGCACATACACCCAATGGCTGCTCTTGCACAAGTGCAGGCCGGCCTCCCCTGTGCCTGGCCATGCACACACTGATTGCTGGCGGACTGCTTGCCTTTCGGGCTTCTGCTTGGTGACCCTCCATCCCATCAGCCATGAAAAGCAGGCCAGCACAGTAGAAAGGATGCCTATACAGACAGAAAAGCTAATCTCCCTTTCAGTGACGGCCGTGGGATAGGACACTGGGAATAATACCCCCTCTTTACCTGTCGTGTTACCCTTGAAGCAGTGGCTGAGGATGTGCTCTAGAATGGCTGCAAAATTGATGAATTCCTCGGAGGAATCGTCAATGGGCTCAGCTGTGTACTTTTCCAGCAGAGTCTTCACAGAAAACCTGCCCAGACCAACATCACAGTTACAGCCAGCAAAACCTTCATCATCATCAAGGGTGTAACAACTGCTGGGGGTCAAACTAGCACAGAACAACAGGCTGATAACAACACCCACACAGGACATGGTGTCATTATGATAATCTTAGTCTAATCCGCTTACATGATCTTAATTATTCAACATTCCCGATACAACTTCACTCACAAAAACAGAGCACAGGCATTAATTAAATTAGCACACACTATTACAGGTGAAAGAAATGGCCCAGAACAGAATTTCAGTTCAATATTTAATTCTGTATATTTTATATATTACTTTGTTGCAGGTGTTAAAAACCAATAACAGAGAAAGCAACACAATCATTTAGCATACCCAAGTGTACCTTTAATAAGCTTTAGTTAGGCAATGCATAAAAAAGCATAATTAATACACATAAATGCACTTCTCTGACTCATATTCAAGTCACATTATTAAATCAATTTATCATTTAAGGTGGGTATTGTGAGACATGGTCTTCAGAAATATAAGGTGTATATATGAGAAAAGTCAGGGGTGAAAAAAATCTGAGAACTGAGTATTTGAGTTTGTAGTGTGGGAGTGTGAATGAAATCCCAGAATGCCCCCCTTTACACACACAGCTTCCAAAAAAGGACTTAAAAGACAATAATTAATGGTGTGAGGGAGTATAGCTGAGTGCCAGCTGCCGGGACAGGGCCTGCAGACACACATAGGCCCATGTTTGACAGCTTTCATGGTCTATGCCTGTTATATCAGTGGCTAGTGAGCCCAGCCATCAAGGCAAGTGATTTCACCACCAATTGTCTTGCGTCCAACAATGTCTCCTTGAGCCTTGCCATCAAGTTCCCATGACAACAACACAATGGGCCCACTGTCCTCAGCGACCAAGAACATGCGCCGGACAATCCCCCGGTGTATTAATTAATACGGCACATGTTATCATTCAAAAGTCTTGCGACAAAAGAATGAGAATAATGCACTCATCTTTTTCAGAAAGAAGAAAGGCCTTCCATTTTTATTATTCAAATATTAGTTTTTGACATGATAAATAGGGCACACATGTACAAGCATTTTATATAAATATAAATATACACTTCATATATAAATTATAAAGTTTTCATTTGTATTGAGATAATTTATTATGAGTTCACAATCAGCTGATGACAATGGATCCCTGGGGTACCAGGCTGGGTACCAGGCTATGTCCTTGCTAAAGGAGAAGGTTGTCGTCATAGCAACGACGTTCTCATTGACGCAAAAATGCATCCGTACGGCAGCCCCACCATTAGGCCTGTGACCTTTTTTTTGAAAAAGTCTTTGGTGCTTTGGTACACCTTTCCAAAACTCACCAGGGATACAATGTCCTTTTCTAAAAATGGATGGTGCATGCGGAGGAAAAATTATTTCCAAACTGCTTATACGTAGATATGGCCCGCTATATATGCTACAGTCTCAGCATCTACAGTAGCAATTATTATTTAGATTTAGGTCAAAGAAAAACAACCATTTTGCATAAATGGAACCAGATCACATCACGTCACCAAATCCCTTTCTGCTCTTTCTTTAACACTAACCAAGACATACGCAGGCCTGTGTTCGTCAAACCAATAAATTAAGGGGTATAACGACAAATAGCTTGAAAAATGTAGCTCCCCACAGTAATGTACTGTACATTATTTATGACTTGCTGTGCAATTAATTGTTATTAACCTATTTAGTATTAAGCAGACGTCTAGCAGGCGCTAAAGCCACGGTACCCATTACCTGCAGACCGTGATAAGGTTCTTGCGCTCCACGGCGACGTTTCGAGAAGATGCTTTTTTCGATGACAGACCCATAGCCATTGCTGACTGAAGACAACTCGTTTCCATCCGGCACCAAGCCTCGCTGTATCCCCAGACCACGAAACGCCTTCCTTGTTAAGCCATGCAAAACACAGCAGAAATCAGATTTTTCGCCGTGGCTCTGGTAGTAAAAAAGACGAAGAGCGCTGAGTCTCCCGTACCGGCGTATCCAGCTTGGGGGAACGTGGAAGCAAGAGACTGATCCTTTATAAAACACTATTTTTTCTCGATCTGCTGAGGCATCCAAAGCCGTGGGCTTTTTCCTCCGAATAGTTAATAAATGTCTATTAACGCCGAATAGAGGAGCGCTTCGCACAGCCCTCCGCGTCCTCCCTATTCCTGCGCCTTGCCCTCTTTCCCCAGTCTTTCCTCTCTCGGCTGCCGGTGATGTCATCGTCCCACACACCGTACGGTAACAGGCTGGCAATGCACCGTCCGACCAACTACATTGCCCCCCAAAATGCAACAAACCAAAATATGTAATCCATATTTTTTTACGTGGATTAAAAATAAATATAATAATATAATTATTTTTTCTCTCTTTATATTGCATTATTAGGCTATAGGAGGTGTAGAACGCTTGGGAAATATGACAGGTCTTAAAGCCCACTTCACGCTGTTGTGACGTTGAGTACTTTGTATTGATTGCCTTGTGTTAACCCTGACTATCAGTATAACATCCCCTGAAATACTTCCATGATAGCAAAATAATAGCAATCATTAACTCCAGCTGTGAGAGAGGAAAAACAAAGTTTCAATATTGCCAAAGAAAACAATTACACGCCAGGAACTTGTGGTAGGCTACTTCCACAATGAAGCGAGACGTTCCATTTAACAGCCAACAGAGTGATCTCACTTCTGTAAGTGCAAGCTTGAAGGAAATACTGCCGGGAAGTCCACTACAAATAAGTAGGCTAATGTGAAAATGCAGAATGTGTCATTTCCCGAAGTGTGTTTTCCAGTTCTGATTCATGGGCGTCGTTAGGTTCGATAACTCGGGGCTATAGCCCCGGGTATTTTAAGTCTAGTATTTTGGCCCCGATGTCAAGAAAAAAAAGCTTCACTTAGCCCTTGATCTTTAATTATTACTGGTAAGCTACATACCAATGGCTAACCTCATCAAACTGCGTTTAGTGGAACGGCTTTATAAAGTGCTGAAGAAGGTCGCAATGCTTTTATATGGGTCATTTTGTGACTTAATATCTGAAACCTTCAGTGTTTTCCACATCACCACATTAACATACAAGTTAGAGTAATTCATTTAAAACGTAAATTCAAATCCAATCTGAAACAATGTACATGTGTATTAAAAGCTTTTTTTTGCCCCTTTCACTGTATTAGGGCAACCGAAATACTGTTACATTAAAACGGAGAGGAAGCAGAACAACGATATTTCACAATTATCTCTTCACGATGGAGAAAACTATGAATTTGAAACACGTGAAACAACGAATTGGCAACTAACGAAAATAAAACACATTGAAATAGGCAACGAATCAACGAATGTTATTGTGTCGTACGTTAGTCTACAGTAAATGACCCTGAAAACTATATAAGCTATATATAGTAGCTTTACAATAATAGGTCCAGGAATCATTGGGGGATCCAAGGAGATGTTTAACTATAATTTACATATTAACTAACGTAAATGTGTAACATCGAGTGGATGTTTGGGGTGGGGTTCTGTAGTCTTTCAAGGAAAGCTTTGCATGAATCTAATGACATAACTTTAACTGTCGACTGTGTTGTGGGAACCACCTCCTTGTCCTGGAGGTATATGATGATTATGTGGACAGGTAGATTCTATAAACATAATTTCTGATTTTAGTTTCATAATTATTTGAGGCACTGTTGGGTTCAGTAAGAGACGCTCAGTAAATCGCTTTCAAGTACAGTGCAACAGCAGTGCTGAGAGATTAAATTATGCCACCTCGTGGCACTTCCTGGCATTTTTCATGGCCTTTCAATTGACCTTTGTTAAGATTATGCATATATGTCCCCACATTCTGAAGTCGTTGTAGCTGAAACAGTAAAGGTAATTGTAGATCTTGTTTTTCAGGCTGAAAGCATGTTTAATTTCTACTAGTTTCCAGAGGAATGTTTCTGGGTCTGTGTTACGTAGATTCTTGCATCCATGCTCTGAAATCCCCACTGTTCACAGCCAAATTTCAAAACTTTTCCCACCTTTAATGTGATCTATAACTTGTACAATTCATTTGAAAAACAAACAAAAAATAATTAAGGCGGAAAATACTAAAAAATAAAAGAATTTATAATGAGTTGGTTGCACAAGTCTGCACACCTTTAAACTAATACTATGTTGAAGCACCTTTTCATTTAATTACAGAATTCAGTCTTTTTGGATACACACCTGTTGTCAATTAAAGTGACTCTGAGTAACCCCAAACAAAGTTTAGCTGACCTAACAGAATTTGCCTCACATTTACTCAGTTGCATCCTTCAGCAAAAGCCATGATTACAAAGGGATCTCATTGTTGTAAGGTATCAGTCAGGAGAAGGGTACAAAAAAATTCACAGCATTAGGTATACCATGAAAGTCCGAAAAAAATGGTATCATTGCATCTCCACTATTTTAAAACTTCTGCAGTATGCAACTGGTGATATGCTGCACTAATATGTGGGGGCTAAATTTGATTAAAACTGACAAATTCATAGGAACACACACACACACATATATATATAGCGTTGTTTGGAATAAAAACGATAATATTGATCATAATAATTTTATAGTTCTAGATGTAAACCAGTGTATTGAATTCCATGTGCTAAAACATTTATCTATCAAATTAGTTAACCTACCACTTGCTGCCGCTAATTATTACTGGCAAGTTTAACAGCTCGCTTTCACGCGAATCCATTCAATCAAATTTCACGTAAGCTAAAGTTTTATTTACTCTACAGATTTACTCATGCAAATAATCATTTATCTTAACCAATGACCAGCAAGGCCAACGGATTTCACCATCGTAATTGATACTCTAATGTGAAGTTATTTACAAAAAAAGTGACAAAGATATATTTCAAAGTATTTCTTGGATATCACAGACGCAACACTTCCATGAGCACGTAGACTTCAAATACATGTGACTTCGCTTGAAGGACCTGAAAATACCCGTATTATTAGCTGAAGGGGTTAAAGATGTTTGTTATTGGTCCGCGAAAAACACTGCTATGTCATTGGTTGAAGACCAACTTGATGCTAAGAAAAAAGGTGGGAACATGACGAATCCTCAAACGTTATTGGTTGTTAGATTTTCAGTTCGTCGCCCGTTCATGACGTAAACTTACTGGCGGATTTTAGTGACGAAACTCTGTGAAGTTGGAGGTTCCAAGGACTGCTAATAGTTGATTTTTTCTCTGGATAAAACATAGGTAATTAACTAATTGTATAGAAGGCGGTGTAAAACGAAATACAACTCATTGTCTTTTGTAGCTTTTTACGATGGGATGTCACATATAGCCGCCTGTAATAAGTAGTAAGGCTATGTAGCAAGCTAAACTGTAAGACGCCACTTGGTGTTTCTCGGTGATTATCTCGCTTATACGCCGCGCTGCGAGTCAGTGTAATTTGACTCTGTAATTTCCTTCTTTTTATCTTCGTAGGTCGGTTGGCTACCTTATTAAACAATGAACTGGAACAAAGGTGGTCCAGGTGCTAAGAGGGGGTTTGGATTTGGAGGATTCAGCTTAGGGTCGGGAAAGAAGGAGGAGCCCCGCCTTTCGCGGCCCTCACACTCTTCATTTGGTGCAGCCGGCTCGACTGGAGGATACGGCAAAAACCAGCAGCTACCCGCCTTTTATAAGATCGGAACCAAAAGGTCCAATTTTGACGAGGAAAACGCGTAAGTGCCACATGTCGATACGACGAGGTTTAACCCGTGGGTTAAAGATTTAAATTAATCGCTTTAGTGTTGTAGTTTTTATGTAGGACATTTCAGATAAAACTGATTGTATCCTACACTGCAATGGAGGAATACAAGATGTGGGGTTCCTCTCTTAGGTATTTTGAAGATGACGAGGAAGAGTCTGGCAATGTTGACCTGCCTTATATTCCTGCGGAGAACTCTCCAACACGAAAACAGTTTAATTCCCAGGACAGGAACTCTGACAGTGAGGAAGATCCACTAGATGCCTTCATGGCAGAAGTGGAGGTGATGGGAAACTTCAATATTTGTGTTGCAAATTATATATGATATCAAATAACATAAGGATATCAGAACTTGTATAAGCTCTATGGGCTCTCTTGTTTTAAGATTCACTTGTCACTGTTTTTTTGGAGTATAGTAACTTTTTTCTGCATTGTTATTAATTGGTTCCAGGGTTACTGGTTAATTTTTTTACATTGTTCAGTTTCATCTTGCCTCATAGGACCAAGCATCAAAAGACTTAAGAAAACTGGAAGACAAGGAAAAAGAGAAAAAGCCTGATAAGTAAGTTCTGTTATAGTTTTTCCTGATTATTTATGGGGATCTAGTTGTTAGGGATTATGCAAGTCTTCTAAAGGGCAAACAATCTTTAGAAAGGTTACAATACTATGGGAAATTTTTTTTTTAGGTAAATGTTTTTCTAATGGTAGGTTAATGGTGTCTGCCATTTCTGGGTGACAGAGTTATTTTGAGTGAAGATGGTACAGCAGTGAGGTGCTTAGCCAAGTTTGATGCCCCTCGCTGACTGTCCTTTGTGGTCTGCGGCTCCCTTGGCCAGCTGGCGAAACAATGTCGTTTGCAGGTGCAACAGTGTAGTTATGAGACAGAAAAACGTGGAAAAATGAGTATTCCTATAGGGTGCTAACGAGTGTATGGACGAGTTGCAGGGAAGTTTTTTTTTTCTCCGCTTTTTCTTCCAGGGGTATACGTGATGACATTGAAGAAGAAGATGATCAAGTGAGTGTGACTCGCACCGTGCTCCTTTATCGCACAACTGCTCAGAGGCGATCCTCAGCCATCTTTGCTTCAGTCCCACCATCCCAGACATGTCTCTATGAATGGCTGTGTTTTTAGCAGCTGCTCTCTGTCTTTAAATCTCTAATTGCAGGTTAATCCTTTGACACTCCCAGATTCATGTCAGTGGTTTTGATTGTTGGAGCATTTGTGACCCTTCAGACTAGATTGCCGTTATTTACTGATCTGTTTAAGTACCGATGTGTCTGTAGTATATATTCTTGTTTTGTTAATTTAGCTGATGCTATTGTCCAAAGTGACGTGCAAGACTGGACTAGATAGGGTCAGTGAGAATTTCTGCCTCAGATAGGATTAAGGACCTTGCTCAAGGTCCCAATGGTGTGGTTTGAACCCAAAACCTTTGGGACATGGGTGCAGATCCCCAACCCGCTGAGCTGCACACTGACCCCCAACATGTTGCCGAATTCCCGTTGCAGTTCACGTTGGTGTTTTTGGGAAATATTTGACACTCTAATAAAACACACATTACACCTTCACTGCTGTTTGGACCCACAAATTGCAGCACAATTAGCAAGTTCCCTGCTACATAAGGAGTAGATGACATTGTGTGAAATACCCATGATTGGTAGGTTTTTTTTTCTTCAAGGAAACTGAGACCTGATAAGCATTATGGGTTTGAGCATGGGCATCTCTTCGAGGCTGCTGTCCTACCGCTTTACTCATGTGCAAATCATGGCTGCTTTTATTGAAACTGTCTGTGCATCCTAGACTTGGATATCATCATTTTAAGTGCAATCGTACCTAATCTATGGGTTGATGGAAGTGTAGGCCGAGCTCAGTGGGATTGTTTACCTTGCAGTTTGACGACTGGTGATATGGCAGGTCTGGTTGCGACGCTCTGTCACTGTGTTGCTGTGCCCCATGTAGGAGGCCTATTTCCGATACATGGCGGAGAACCCCACTGCCGGCTTGACCCAAGAAGAGGAGGAGGAGAACATAGATTATGACAGTGACGGCAATCCAATCCCTTCCACCACCAAGAAGATCATTATGCCCCTCCCACCCATTGACCACTCGGAGGTACTTGACTCTTCCTCTTCTTTGCTTTCTCAGGTGGAGTTCAATTGCTTTTATTGATATCAAGATTTTAATACAGAAAAAATGGAGCTGTGGCTTAAGCTATGAGAACTGCTTGCTGAAATGGTATTGTGATTGAGCTTATATGGGAGTCACACTGTTTTATCTGGTGAATCAGTGTGTAGGGGTGCTTTTCCATATAATCAGGTACTGTCTTTCTGGTACTTCAAGGTGACGGTCTTCCATTGGTGTAAAAACTGGTACTGGTGAAAATGCCATTACAACTTGAGGTGGGGTATTTTGTACTGATTTCACAAAATGGCTGTAGTATGTTATAGGGCTGGACAAAGTGCAACATTAATACCAACATAACACGGTGCACATGCAATTCTTACATCTCTAGTCGGTCAGATTAAAATGATTACTTTCATTCTGTATGGATTTAGCACAGGCAGTTAAAGTTCTGCTATTTTTTTTATCCTATCATAGAAAATAAACCTTAGCTATCTTTGCAATTGTAATTATTCCTTTTATAGATTATCTAATGTATGTTTAAAAATCAGTTTAAAGTTCACCTTTTGCATGAACACTGCATGCGTTCTCTGAGACAATCATGATCATTTTCATCCTTGCTGTTTTTATCATTCCTAGATGGGTTTGTGAGAAATTTATGAACTCCCTTTTTGTTTCATGAATACGCCAATATTTATTAAACAATCACATTGTTATAAGCCTGCTGTCCGAGTATAGTGGTAGTTGAGACAGAAATGTAAACATTTTTTGTCTTTCCATCTAGGGCTGTGCAATATAGCATAAAATTCACATTGCGGTATAATTTGAACCATAGACGGTGGACGGTATATATTGCGGTGTATGATTTGATCTGTAAATTTCAATATAACTGTTTTTGAAAGGGTAACATATGTCCATAGCAATGGCATTGTAGCAGGAAGTTGTATAATAAACTTAACACATTTCGAAGTAGTCATGAACGAAAAATATTTACTGTGCAAATCTGCAATTATAGTAAAATATGAAAACATTTCAAGTAACTTCACTGGTTTTATCTTATATTAAAAACACAGGTTGGTTTTGTAAACTGTATAGGTAAGCAGAAAACAAGACACAGAATTAGACTAGTGTCATAACTTCATCTATATTAGTATGACCATCTCTCCCATAAAGGTCCTGCCAGGCAGAGTCCCGCATGGGTTCGGGTACCGGACGGGTCACCCGTCAATTTTGTTGAAACGAGTGAAAAATATTCTACTGTGTTGGATATGGGGTCGGTTCGGACGCAGGAGAGCTAAATTGCAGTTTTCAAAACATCATGTGCCAACAAAAAATACCCTAGGGCTATATTGTAGTGACAAAATCACTGCATTCAAGATGATAAAACATAAAATCTATTTCAGTTTGTCTGCACACTCATTCCCGGAAATTTCTCCTCCTTCCATTTTCAAAAAAACGCATGAGCTCTCCTCCAGTTGTTCGAAATGGCCTCAGCTGACTAATTCAGCATCCATCAATCGTGGATGATATCCTTTTTTTTTTTTTTTACACAGTAATATAAAGCACTGCACCAAGCGCTAGTAATTCCAATTGGGTAATCAAAGGAAAATGGACAGTGCACGTAGGTAGCCTATAAAACCCAGTACTGTGCGGGGTACCCTAATGTACATTTTATATAATATTAGTTTTATTAAAACATTTAATTGCAAGTTGGTAAGGCTATGTGTGGGCATGGCAATATCAAACATTTGAGTTTGGAGGTAGGCTACTACCATTTGTTTTGCTTATTAGGCTGTTAAGCAACATTTACATTTGGCTATGCCTTTTCAACTGATCTTGCACATATCACTGGTCGTTTGTTGTGCCAATAAACTTTTGTCTAATTTTTAATCTGACTGATTTTCATTCGGGTGCGGGTCGGGTGTCAGTATTTATTTATAGCGGATCAGGTGCGGAATATTTTATTTCTGTTGGATCACGGTTCAGATACGGGTTTAAGTATAACGGGTACGGGCAGGTGCGGTTTGTCAAAATCAGACCCGTGCAGGACTCTATATAAACAATTTTCATATAAATCATATAAATAAATGAATAATTTGACGCGGCTTCATTACGTCACTTTTGCAGGCGAGGAGGGGAAATTTCTGCGGTAGGATGGTATAATCAATATCTATCCCATTGGCCAAATTTATATTGCATATCGTTTGTACCACCCAGTACCATCCTTATATTTTTGTTGTATCTGTTATTCTGACTAGATCAGTTAATTTAATTTATAATTATTGTTTTCTGAGTTTGCGACTGTTTTCAAAGTGGAGTTTATGTTGTGTCTCAGTGGCAGGCTATTTGCATAACCAATCTACAAAGAAAGCGTTAGGTGCTCTTGGTACTGGTATTCAACCAGAAGTCAATGGAAAAGGAAAAGTACCAAAAGTATGATACTTAGGGTGCTTTTCCACCACACCATGTCAGTAGGGACAATGCAAATGTAACTATATGAGGATACTCACAGTGGAATCAACATTATTAGATGCTCATTCACTTATATGGGCATTTTAAGGATTTCTAAAGTGTAATACTTCTTCCCAATCAAGATACATAAACTCTAGCATTGAATCTCATGTGTCATTTTAATGCTACTATATTAGCTTCAGGCACAGTCTGAAGAAGGCATGGGGATCCCCCCTCCAATGGACTCACCACCTGTAGGATGGTCTAAAGGGGTTGGGTGCAGTGCGAGTTGGGCAGTGGCCAAAGGTGGACACCTTTGCTTTGATCCTCGGCTACAGAAGCTAGCTATAGGGACCTGGAATGTCACCTCTCTGGTGGAGAAGGAGCCTGAGCTGGTGCGCGAGGTTGTGAGATTCCGACTAGATATAGTCGGGCTCACCTCGATGCATGGCTTGGGCTCTGGAACAGTTCTCCTTGAGGGGGGTTGGACCCTCTTCCACTCTGGAGTTGCCTGTGGGGGGACGCGTCGAGCAGGGGTGGGCATATTTATTGCCCCCTCGTGGGGCACCTGTACATTGCAGTTTACCGTAGTGGACGAGAGGGAAGCTTCCCTTCGCCTTCGGGTGGGGGGACGGGTCCTGACTGTTGTTTGTGCTTGTGTGCCAAGCGGCAGTTAAGAATACCCACCCTTTTTGGAGTCCTTGGAGGGGGTGTTGGAGAGCACTCCTCCTGGGGACTCTCTTGTTCTACTGGGGGACTTCAATGCCCACGTGGGCAAT
>JABFEA020000098.1:32167004-32189535 GCA_019775915.2 Cyphomyrus plagiostoma | reverse complement strand
TGTGAACAGTTCACTTTGAGCATGTGTGAACTGAACTTTGAACTAGATCATGAAAAGTGTGAACTTGCACAACACTGCTGACATGTCCCATTGGAGGGAAACATGGATAGTGAATAAACCTAGAAGAAGATAGACTATGTAGCTTCATAGGAGAAGAGAAATCTTTCAGTGACCTCAAGGTCAAAGGGCTGCTCAAGGACTCATGGGTATGCTAACATTAAATAGGATGAAAAGTAGTGTGTTTAGTGTGCTATCTTCTGTCATTATCCAAGCAGGCCTGATTTTAGTTTAGCCTGGAAACAGCACAATTACCATTGAGGAGAAGCAGGTCTCTTACCTGAGAGGAGTTGAAGAGCATCTCGTAATGCATCTGTACTTGCCACAGCACCCCAGTCACCTCTGTGTAGGGCAGAGCCATGAATGCCATGTAATGTACTCCGAACAACGGCATCAGCACAAGTGTAGACTTTAGAAGCTTCCTGCAGGAATGACAGCAAGGATATTCCTGGGGGTCTCACTCCAGTGCATCTTGCTTGAGTGCAGTTATACTGTGTGTCTGGTACAGAAGGTCCCCTCCTAGGGTACAGCTACTGACCTGTACTGCTGCCGCGGATCTACTTTTCCTGTGTTTGTCCCCCACAGCTTTGAAACCAGCACCCTTACGATGTTAAGGAACAAGAAGAAATTCACCTATCAATGGCAGGGAAAAGCAGAATAAACAATCTTAATGTCAGGATTGATCCCTGCCTTGTTCAGTTCCCTGTCTGGCATGCGGATGTCATTGGTTGTCCTGTTCCGCTCCCTGTGTTCCCCTAAGCTTTCCCACAGTTATTTTCTTGTTCAATGGGCAGCCACATAGCTGAACGAGCTGTGCCTCTGGCTGTGAATCACACATTTCATACTGTCATGAGTTTGACATTTTGAGTATTTGTGTCCCGAAACTCTGTTTTCATAAACCCCACATTAAATCATGTTCCTTGTGTTTGTGTACACTGGTCTGCCATTTTCATTAGTGTTTTTGTTCCTAGTTTGCTTTGCCTGTGGCCATTTTGTATTTATGTCCTGTATTCCTTGTTTTGTCTGTATTCTTAGTATCTTCTGGTGTCTATAGTGATTATTAATGGCCCACACCTGTACCTTGTGTCCAGCTTATTGTTTGTGTGTGTGTCTTCCCATGCTCTGTTCCTCTCTTAGCTGTTGTACAGTGAATATAGAAAAGAATCACATTTTGTCACTTTACATCCTGAAATAAAAACAGAACTGAATGTGAGCGGCTTTATTTTTTCAATGCAACTAATAACATCCAGTGAAAGAAAAAAACAGCAACAGCTCTGAAAAATAAATACAAATATAAAACAAGAATAATAAAGGATTAATAAATAAAGGATCTCCCACCTGCATCAATGCTTTGTGAAACCCCATTTGCTTTAATTACAGTCTATTTGGACACTTTACTACCAATGTATAATCTTCAAGTCATTTCACTGACTAGGCCATGCAGGGACATTCAAGAATGAGATGTTATTTTGCCTCATCCATTTTTCCATATAACCTGATAAGTACTCCAGTCCTTGCTACAGAGAAACACCCACACATCAGGATTCTACCACCACCATACATTACCAAGGCATGGTACTCTCTGGATGTTGAACTACATCAGCTTTCCACCAGATGTAGCACTTGGCATCAAGGTCTGACCATAGCACCTTTTTTCCACTTGGCTTCTGGCATCTTCAAGGTGTATCTTGGTAAAGCTCAAATGAGACTTAATGTCGTCTTTTTAGAGGAATGTCATTTTCATTGCAGCCCTCCCATAGAAGCAAGATTTGTGAAGCACTTGTGATGCTGTTGTCTCGTGCAGACAATGAGCACTCTGCCATAATGTCTTGAAACTCTAAAGGCCTCTTTCCAGCCTCTTTGACTTCCTTCCAGTTTGGAAAGACAGTCTGATGATCTGGCCAGAGTCTGAGTAGTATCAAGTACCTTCTACTTCTTAGTTATGGACTTAGGTGTGTTTCTATGGATAGACAAGGTCTTTGAAACCTTTTGTACCCATGTCCTGACTTGTCCACAGCTTTCCCCCAGACAGATTTTGAAAATGCCTTGCCACCCACAGTTGCTTTCAGTTGTACTACCAAACACTGGAATGCCCCAGGTGTAGCCGCTCTTTTTTAACCACTCAAAATCATTGCATTTGATTACAGGTGGGAGCAAATTACCTTGGAGTCTGATCCAGTGACTGTACACCTGATTAATAAAGGATCACGTTCCCCAAGAACAGCACAACTTAATCTCAGTTATTCTCATTTCTTATTTTTCATTGCTTTTCAGTACTGTTGCTATTTTTTCTTTCACTTGAATATTATCAGTTGCATTTAGTAAATGAAGCTGGACGTATTTAGTTCTGTTATGCTTTCATTTCATGCTGTAAAGTGAAAATGTGATTTTTGATTGGTGGTTATTGTCTATAGCCACTCTCTGTGTTTGCCTGAGTTCTTTGTTGGATGCCCCTGCTGTAAATCCTGGTCCATGTCTGTTAAATTGCTCTGTTGTTTCATTATTTTCAGTCTTAGTCCTAGTTAGTTCCGATGTTGTTTACCAGCCTGTGTTTAGACCCCATGTACACTCGTTAATTTTGAATGTTTGGTGTTTTGCTTGATAATAATGTCCCCTTTGTCCTGAGAGTTGCTTTGTGGACCATCAGTTGTGAATTGTTGTAAGACTTAAAAGGTATTGTTCTGAACTCTGAGAAGCACAAGGAGGAATCTCATATAACTGATGAACATACAGTGGTATGCCAAAGTTTGGGCACCCCTCAAGAAGTTACATGTTTTGGTCATTTTTTAATTGAAAAGATGTAAACACAGTCGCTGTAGGAAATGGTGCACAATATTTTCACCAAACATTGATGCATAGTTACTTTTTATGTCATAAATTGAACAAAGATAAAATATTAAAACATTATTGTGGCACTCTGCAAAAGTTTGGGCACCCTGCATAATCAGTAACACCTCTTCTGGTAGATATAACAGCTTGCAAACGCTTTTTATAGCCATGCAGCTAAAAGTCTTTCAATTCTCGTACTTGCGATTTTCTCCCATTCTTCCTAGCAAAAAGCTTCTAGTTCTGTAATATTCTTTGTTCGTCTTCCATGCACAGCTCTTTAAAGATCTACCCACAAATTCTCAATGATGTTTAAATCAGGGGACTGTGATGGCCATTCCAAAACCTTTATATCCATTATATTACCATACATATATTCCTAAAACATATAAGCTGCTAGTAGAAGAGAAAACCTCTTCTGTGTTCATCCTTGCATTATAAAAGAGAGGAAGCTTTAAAATCTTCTTTTATTAACAGAATAATGTGACTCAGTGGATAATATGGAACCCAGAGAGAAACATTATGAACAGATAGATAGATAGATAGATAGATAGATAGATGTATTGATTGATTGAGTGATTGATTGTATTAAGCCGTGAAGGGAAATTACAGGAGCTGAAAAAGTTGAAGATGAAATAACATAGATGGTTCTCTTACAACAATGGCAGCCAGTATAGGGACTTGATAGATCCACTTCAGGTTCCCAGCACTGATGTCCCAGCATCTGGAGAAAATAACGGTTCTATGTAATCCATTCATCTTCTGTTTAACTTGTGCAGTAACTGCAAACTTATACCAGGAATATGCAATAAAGCAGAGGACACCTTGGATGGGATACAAATCAATGAAAGGGCACATGCTATTTCAACTAACTGTAGGAACTTGAGTACTCAGAGGAAACCCATGAAAACATAGGGAGAACATGCAAACTCCTCCTAAAACTCAAAGACACAGCCTTGGAGGTCAGGTTACAATGATTCTTTGAAAGTATACAGGAAAGGCTGAGAGCGATTACTGCAGAACAGCCTGATATTACTCACTGTGTATCAGCCAGAGAAGCTCGGACACTAACCCAAATGGACACAAACACTGCAGGGACACCTGAAACACACAGGTACCTAGAAGCTCAATCTATTCTTGATTTCTATGACAACATTTCTGCAGTGCAGCTCAACCTTCAAAAATAATGGTGACAAGCTCAGCAAAATTACATACTGACACGTGGGAATAAGGTCTTGTTTCTCAGAACAGGTCTTGTTTCTCATTGAGAGCACTGGAGTGTCCATTCACAAAAAAAAACAGCTGATTTAGACCACTTACACTCACACAGGGTGAAAGGAGCTTTTCCATAGTTATTATGAAAAACCCATAACAGGCACTACATTTGGCAAAGAAACAGGGGCTCTTAAATGCATGGGCTTACCCAGGGGTTCTCACTAAAAAGGGGCTTCAAATGGGGCCCCACATGGTTGCTACTCTGGTCGACAATTTTAAGGATTACCACCCAAAGTAAACAACTTTCCACTGTGTTAATGCACCCTGGACAGAAAGTAATCGTGACTCTGCACAAAGTTAAGGCAGAACTGATGCAGTAGCTGAAAATTAAGCTCAAGGGAGACACACTTTATAATGCACTTCAAATGGGGCAATGCTACATTACAGCTAGGTTAGCTTGTGCACTCAGTGAACTGCCTGAATTTCAGGTACACAACATTATATGGCGTATTACAGATATTATGGATCATATACCAGAAAATCACATTTCAGACCAGTGAGAGCAATTCAATGGGTGGCTTGCTTTCACTTCATCACATAAGATGCCTTGTATGTAGGTTTTAACTGCCTTATGTCTTTGACATTATCACCCTCTCCTTATCATATTTCCTGTTCCTCTACCATTAGGCCCTGGTTTGTGTTATTTGTCAGAAAGGGGAGCAACACAAGGTCTTTTACATACCCCACCCAATGATGGTCAGTGCCCACAAGTAGTTCTTGTCTGGCAAAAAGGCCATGAATATGAGGCTGTGCAGATAGAGGCCCTCCACCAAAATCCAGTAGTGATTGGTAGCCAGGAAGTAGAGGAAAAAAATCACAGCTATCTTGCAGCCCACCTGCAGGAATCAAAGACATAATGATGCTTATTCATGGAGCCCATTAATGGGAATCATTCCACTAAAGAAGTAGCAGAGGAAAAGATAAAACTTGTAAGAGAAAAACACTAAATGTAGACTAAATGACACCCTACACTGTGGGAACCAACAAGGCATTACAGAAACAAACATGGGTATGGAAGAGTATTGGACACAAAAAGGCAGAACTGAATGACAGACCATGTGTGGTCTTTGTCCTATGCTTTCGTCTTGAGCCCCGCTTTCATCTGACGCAGTGTACAGCACAGCATCCTTCACAAAGATGCTGATGGCACGGCAGACAAAGGAGATGAAGAGGTGGATGTGGATGTAGTTACGAGTACAGTGGAGCCGTCTGCAAAAAGAGACAACATGCAGTATTCCTCTTCTGCTGCAAGTCTGCTCTGAAAAACACTGGAATGCCCTGCTTATGCCTCAGTGCTTTCAGAAGGTACACACAATTCATTATTATGCATTATATGGGTTACTAGTTCTTTCATGCAAAGGCTTCCCAGTCATTCAATAAACTTCAGAAGTACATGCAGGCAAGCTCGTGAGCGTCTTACTTGAAGAAGCGGAGAATGGAGATGGCAACCAGCAAGGACACCAGTGAGACAGAGTAACCAATAGTATACATCAGATGTAGGCGCTCAAACACCTCCTGATGAGAGATGTCAGCAGTCAGACACACAGGAAGTGAAACTGTGTGTTCATGATGTTCCTTATGCAATAACACTTCTGTAATACAGTAGTTCGACATATGTCCATGTGTATAAAGGGTTTAGCTTTTTCAGGTGGAATCATGCAATGCTTTCTGGATGTTAAATTTGAGAGCATAAGTACACTTACATACATGACAGAAGTTCCAGCATACAGTGCATTTAGAAAGTATGGCCCCCCTCTAGTTTGTAAATTAACTATGTTCTTATTCAGACCCCTTTCAATTTTCAACCATTTCTAATGTTGTAGCTTCATGCTAAAATTATGCAAATTCATTTTTGTTCCTCATGAATCTACACTCAGTACAAACACGGAATTATAGAAGTCTTTGCAAATTTATTAAAAACCAAAAACAAATAACTGAAATATCACGTGGACACAAATATTCAGACTCTTTGCTCAATACTTAGTAGAAGCACCTTTTTGAGATGATACAGCCATGAGTCTTCTTGGGAATGATGCAACACGTTTTCACACCTGGATTTGGGAATATTTTTGCCACTCTTCTGTGCAAATCCTCTGCAGCTCTGTCAGGTTTGATAGGGAACATTGGTGTACATCAATTTTTAGGTGTCTCCAGAGATGTTCAACTGGGTTTAAGTCAGGGGCCACTGAAGGAAATTCATGGAGTTGTTCCTATGCTACTCCTGTGTTGTTTTGGCTGTTTGCTTAGGGTCATTGTTGTGTTGGAAGGTGAACCTTTGGCCCAGTCTGAGGTCCTGAGCACTCTGGACTAGGTTTTCATCCAGGATCTCTCTGTACTTCGCTGTGTTCATCTTTCCTTCAACTATGACCAGTCGTCCAGTCGCTCCAGCTGAAAAACACCCCCACAACATGATGCTGCCACCTCCATGCTTCACTGCGGGGATGGTATTGGCCAGGTGATGAGCGGGGGCTGGTTTCCTCCTCACATGCCGCTTAGGATTAAGGCCAAAGAGTTCAATCTTGGTTTCATCAGACCAGAAAATCTTGTTTCTCACAGTCTGGGAGTCCCTTAGGACCCCCACTATGCTGCCTTCCATGTGTCTTGCACTGAGGAGAGGCTTCCGTCGGGCCACTCTGCCATAAAGCCCAGTTTGGTGAAGGGCTGCAGTGATGGTCGTCCTTCTGGAACTTTGTCCCATTTCCATGAAAGATCTCTGGAGCACAGCCAGAGTGATCTTTGGGTTCTTGGTTACCTCTCGCACAACTGATTGCTCAGTTTGGCCGAGCGGCCAGCTCGAGGAAGAGTCCTGGTTGTCCCAAGATTCTTCCGTTTAAGGATTATGGAGGCCACTGTGCTCTTGAGAACATTAACTGCAGTAAATATTTTTTTTTGCAGCCTCGTCCAGATCAATGCCTTGCCAAAATCCTGTCTCAGCTCTTTGGGCAGTTCCTTCAGCCTCATGGCTTAGTTTGTGCCCTGATATGCACTGTAAGCTGTGAGGCCTTTTATAAATAGGTGTGTGTCTTTGCAATTTCATTTAACACAGCTGGACTCCAGTCAAGGTGTAAAACTTTTAAAATAAATTTGCGAAAACCTCTATAATGCCGTGGTTGTGCTGTCATTATGAGGTACCGAGTGTAGATTCATGAGGAACAAAAATGAATTTACATAATTTTAGCATAAAGCTACAACATGCAAATGGTTGAAAATTGAATGGGGTCTGAATACTTTCTGAATGCACTGTACCTATATCAGGGAAAGTATAACTGCTAGAAAAACACTAGCTGATTAATTAACAGCAGGGGTGGACAGTAACAAAATACATTTACTTGCGTATTCCACTTAAGTACATTTGAGTACCGTATTTGAGTATAATTTTTTTGGGAAACATCAATTTTACTGCACTACATTTCAAAGACAAATATTGCACATTTGACTCCACTAGATTTCTATGAAGGATCTTGATACTCTTTTCTTTGAAGCAAATGTCCCAACCTTATTTACAGTGAGAGCTACTTTTATATACTCTGACAAGCTACCAAATCACAACGGTATACAAATAGTTGGCTAGAAAAAATCCCAAGTTCATGTTACTGATTACTGCTTTCAGAAATATATGTTTTAAACTTATCAGTTAAACGCAGTACTATTAGTAACGACACGCAAAGGCAGTGAAATCACAATCTCAATGAAAGGGTTCCTGCCGGTCTACGGAGCATCGCTTCCCTTCTGCACCAAACAAAATTCAGCTTTTGGACAAATTTCCCACCTTTTGTCTCATTCACTCCAAACTTTTCACAGACATAGAGATGGCGTGTTCAAAGCAAGCGAGTCTGGATTCTTTCTTTCAGTAGCATACATCAAATGATGCCGACTTACAGGATGAGCAGTGAGCAGGCAAAAAAGCATCGCCCATTTACTCGAAATGACGACATTTCATACATTACATTCAATTTTATTTCTAGCAATAGTTCCCCCCAAAAACAATCTGTATTATCTGCCAAGCCATAACGAGGCTATGAAACCATAGAAATTATGTTGGTATTTGGAAACAAAACATGCACATCTAAAAAATAGCGTTGTAGTACTCGAGATACATGTCTCGGCCACATTTGTACTTGGTCTTGTCATGGACTCGGGATTTTATTTCGAGACCAGCTAAGACCACGGATTAGATAACTTCTTACTTCAAGTGCAACCAGGCATTAGTCAGGGGAGCAATGCCAAGGCTACAGCAATAGTAGCTCTGAAGGAGCTGGAGGTATTAAGTATTTACATTTTAATACTACATCCATCTTCCAACCCACTTATACTACTGGGTAGTAGAGGGGTCTGAAGCCAGGGAACAACCCCATCACAGGGCACAGAGGTGTGAGGCAACAGTGCTAACCACTGCACCACCATGTCATGGTGGGTTTAACACAAATTAACAAATATTACAAAGCACTTTACAGAATCAATGGGGCTCCACTTTAACCATCATCACTGTGTAGCACCCACCTGGATGATGCAACAGCAGCCATTCTGCTCACCACACAGTAGCTATGGTGGTGAACAGGCAGGAGGTAGTTAACTAAATAGATACAGGGAATGATTAGTAGGCCATAATTGAAAAAGCCACAGTGGGCAGTCACCAGGACATCAGGGTACCACCCCTACTCTTTTGACAGATGCATAGGGATCTTTTATAACCTCGGAGGTTTAGGATTTCTGTCTTACATTCCACCAGAAGGGCAGCACCAGTTTTATAGCATAATGTCCCCATCACTGCTCTGCGATCCACACACACCACAGGATGGACTCCTCTATTGGCCACACCAACACCTTTTCCAGCAGCAACAAAGCTTTCCTAGTTGGTCTCCCATCAAAGTACTGGCCAGGCCCAAAGCTGCTTAACTTGCTTAACTTACCTAGTCTGAACTGTATAGCTGCTAATAACACTACAGAACATGGAAAGGTTATGTATTTCTGCAAGCCACTATACCTTAAATATGTTAATAAACAGACAAATGTTTACTGTGCAATATGGTCTGACCTCCTCTTGACTCCTGTGGCTGGACATCAGGTAGGTGGTACACTCAGTGTAATTGGCCCAGGTCCTATTGAGGCTAGACACCTGCTCCCATTTTCCAGAAAGATCACAAAGACGGTAAGCTTGACCTGTCAGAGAGAAATAAGCCAAATCCGTTCAAATTATTTCCATAAAGCACACTTTCCAACCTAGCTAGCCCCTGAGTGACGCATAACATACTTTTTGAGCAGAGAAACCAAGAAGAGAGAAGAGGAGAAGAACAAGTGGCCCATAAGATTAGACAGGTATGGTTTCTTTGATTCAGAATGGGCTATACAGAATGTGGATTGCATTACATTGTAACCAGGAAGAAAAAAGCTTCACCACAGAGCTTTAGAGCACCAGTGTGACTCACATGAAGAATTTCTTTGATTTAGCTGATCCCCTGGGTAGCTCAAGCTGAGTGCATGCAAAGAAAATATCCTTATTATTTAGCAGATGCTTTTATACAAAGAGACATACATTTTTGAGATGGTGTTCCTGTAGTCGCTGGGGTTAAGGGCCTTGTTTAAGAATGAAATCACTCTGCAACCCCTGGGATTGGAACCAGCAACCTTCTACTTGGTCACAGCCTCTGAACCTACTGAGTCACATGTTACCCCTTCTGGACAGTATTCACACATACAGCACATCTCAGCTCATTGGTTGACTCGTGACACATTTTGGGGTTGGGATCAGGCAGGACGAGGCTACCAGCTCACCTCTGTGGTTAAAGTCATAGATGTAGCCAGGACAAAACACCGAAACCAGTTGACCAGGTGTCCCCTTCGGCCAGCAGATGATGCCATCCCACTCCGGCACACAATCTGTCTCTGCAAGTAAACAAGCTGTGTTCCAATCATGGGGCCCCTATTTTTCCAACCTAGATGATTCACCCTCAGTAGACTTACTGTAACCTAGGTTTTTTCAAAGCTCTCTGTCACAATACATCTCAGGAATCATAAAATGCTCCTTAAATAAACATGGCTGTAACTACAAGCCTTACAGCAGGGGTGCCCAACTCCAGTCCTGGAGGGCCGTAGCCCTGTGTAGCTTAGTTCTTTCCCTGTTCCACCATAAATGATTCTGTTCAAGAGCTGTGTGGTAAATAGCACAAGGAGTTGAATCAGGTGTCTTAAATGAAGTTTAACTCAAAAATGTGCAGGGCTCGACTGCAGTCGGGCACCCCTGCCTTAAAGCATCCTGTTAGGAGATGGCCAACTCAGGTGGAGCACAAGATACCATCTAAAGGTGCCCTGAATAGGTCAACTCCATTCCCTTTATCATGGATCATCGACGCAGCACTATAAATGTAATTTAACTGAGGAGTCCACTGGTCTTCTAGCATTCATTTTGTATCTGATGGTCGCCGTGGTTACTGCATCTCCAGGATATCTGATCACAGTCATTTCTGACGTCAGTTTATTGAAATCCAACACCCAAGGATCTTGCAGTTGATATAACATGATTGCAATATCGAACATGAACAATTACAAGCTGAGTCTTTGTCAGTGTAGGAGGCTTTTCCAAATAACAGTGAGTGACACTTCATGTTAATACAACATATTTGGAAGAAAAAACAAAAAAGTAGTCTAACCAAAAACACTTCACATTTTAATTCATACCTTAGTCCACTCAGAACTCTGAAGTGTAAAAAAGCATTTGCCCGATGAACAGCCTTGCATACAGAAATATGACCTGTATTCGATATGAAAGACAGCTTCCCACCTTGAACTGAATTCATCTGGGAGCGAATGGCCCTCTCGCATGAAGCCTTAGCTCCAATGAGGAGGTAGATCTGCTCATCCCTCGTGATGACATCATCTGAATCCACCTGAGATGGTGCAAAATGGTTCTTTTTAATCAAAAGGAAATTAAACAGGTTGTTTCTCTCTTTGTTTTTAATAAAATATATCACTGACTTACAAATCAATTCAATGAAGGGAAAATATTGACTTCTTATTGACCTTGCATAAAAAATTATCATATAGCCCTCTGCTGAAGTATGTGCCATCAGAGGTTTTATTAAAATCATGGATTCCTTCATCAGCACAAACTATGAAAGCCAAATAGAAAGGAATAGCAAAGATTACATGTTTTATTGATCTTCATGTTGGTGTAAACTGTATTATGATGTTATGTCTGCCAAAGTGTGTTAGGTATTTCAAAACCTCTCCTACGGTCATTCCAGTATTTGCAGTAAACATTGAATATACCCATGACTCAGCCACTAGCATACCATCCATCCATCCATCCAGTTTCCAAACTGCTTATCCTCCTGGAAGCTATGGACACAAGGTGGGGAACAACCCATGTTGGGGGGGGGGGCGGGGGCAGCCCATTGCATGGCACACACACACCATTCATACCCATGGGCAATTTAAGAACTCCAATTAGCATTAGCACATCTTTGCACTGTGGGGGGAAACCTGGAATGGTAAATGGACTGCATTTATATAGCGCTTTTCTACTCTTCCGAGTACTCAAAGCGCTTTACAGTACATGCCTCACATTCACCCATCCATACACACATTCACACACCGGTGGCGAAGGCTGCCATGCAAGGTGCCAACCTGCACACCGGGAGCAATTTGGGGTTCAGCGTGTTGCTCAAGGACACTTTGATGGGGTCAGGAGAAAGCGTGGCTCAAACCGGCAACCCTCTGGTTGCCAAACGATAGCACTGCCTCCTGCACCACCATCTTCCCCAGAAGAATGGAACACCCAGAAGAAGCCCCTTGATGACACGGGGAGAGCATGCAAACTCCACACAGACGAACCCACACAGCGGCTGAAACCCTGGTCCCAGAAGTGTGAGGCAACAGGGGTAACCACTGCACCATCATGCCACCCCCACTAGCATACGATTTTTGGCAAATCTCATCATTATTTTTTAACTAATTAAGTTATTTAGTGAGCTGGTGTTGAATGTAATGAATACATGGAAAAGCTGGGCTGCTCATAAGGAGAGGTTTAGGAACTGAAGTGGTGACATAATCATCAAGCTAGATATCAATCAAATTTTTGACAATAGAAAAGGTATGTTTGTTGTTCTTTTATTGTATTACTGTTCAGTTTGATGTATTATAACATTTGTTCCCCTTAGTGCCCTAATAGATAGCTTTAGACATTCCCTTTCATTGCTCTATATATGACATGTTGCACATAACGTATTTCATGTTATTTTTCATGATTAATGAATTATGTGATTTGATGGAGGGAATTCCTTAACATTAGAACAGTGCACTTTGAGCATGAATATAGCATTTTCCCCAAGAATAGGCCCAGGTTTTAAATATAGACTAATTCCGCCAGAGCTCAGTTCTGCCTCCTTATGTCCAAAGCGCACCTTGCTGCAGTGCAGCTCCGCCTCCTTATGTCCAAAGCGCACCTTGCTGCAGTGCAGCTCCGCCTCCTTATGTCCAAAGCGCACCTTGCTGCAGTGCAGCTCTGTCTCCTTATATCCAAAACGCACCTTGCTGCAGTGCAGCTCTGCCTCCTTATGTCCAAAGCGCTCCTTGCTGCAGTGCAGCTCTGCCTCCTTATGTCCAAAGCGCTCCTTGCTGCAGTGCAGCTCCACCTCCTTATGTCCAAAGCGCACCTTGCTGCAGTGCAGCTCCACCTCCTTCAGTGTTAACCATTTATTATTATCCCAAAATTTAGTAAAATGTTCAAAATCAGTGGTTTGATAAAAGTCAGATTTGCGCTAAAATTCATGGTTTTCCATCAGCTTTAATATTCATTTTCATTAGTATGAAAGTAGTATGAATATATGACGACATTCATCTCTCGAGTGCACAAGATCCTACATGATGCCTTGATTTCTGTCTCGTGTTTTAGTATTTTGCTTTATTTTGCTTACCATACTGCTGCCAAAACTTCATTTACAGGCTAGACTCTGCTAGAGGTAAGGCCTGTATAAGAATTTCTAAAACGCAATCTGTGAATAAATTGATATATAATGGATTTTTACAGGGACAATAGAAATGAATAAGCAAGAACATTACTTGTAGTAATAAGCCATCTTGATGCAACTGTAAGGTTCATTCATGTTAACAATGTGATATGTAAAACATATAATAAATAAAAATAACTTTTTAATCAGTTTATTTTGTATTGTTTTAAAGTAGTTACACAACATGCTGGCAAGTGAACATAATGTATCCTCAAGATCATGGTCATATGATAACTAATAAACTAATGCATGGAGTGGCTTAATCATACCCTCCCCCCTCTTTGTACATGACATATTCAGAGGCATGTCAAGTCACTCTACACAATGTACTGAAAGCACAATAGCACTTTTCCACTGTTTTACCCATTATTCACAGAAGGACAGATCGATTGCTTTGGCCTGTCTTACAGCTCCTCCCAAATTTATCTGACAGTCACTGCCAAAGTTAAATTACCAGGCATGTGAATTCTTAATCCCCTGCCTCGAAGTGTTGTGAAATAGTTGTACGTGAGCGTGGAATTTGTCAAACACTTTCAATAACCCTTGCTTAGGAAGGGGTGGGGAGGGTGAGAGGTGGTGGTGAGGGGGGGCATCCTTGCTGGCCTCCCAAGTAGGATGAGGAGTACATAGGCCTCTTTGTGGCGCAAAACATTTCACAGCTGTTGTCCGTGCAAAGCTTTCCAACCAAGATGGACTGAAAGAATGGCAGGATGAGGGTGGCAGGATGAGGGTAGGTGGAGGGGACGAAGCAGGCTCAGACTGGCCAGCAGAAGCAGCAGAAGGTCTCCTGGTGGCCTGGCCTGTCATTCAGGGCAGGCCCTTATATAAACAGATGGTGAAACGATGATGAAAAGTAGGTGTTTTAGTGTGAAAAGTGTACGGAATATGGTTGTGGTCCATGCCTCTGACGTCATGCCGTGGTCTGCATGTCATGACCAAGGCGCCATAAGCGGACGCTTAGCGTTGGGTGAACTGATTCCAGGGAGGTGGATGAGGGACAGCTGTGAGGGTGGGAGTACGCTCTAGGCCTGGGCACTATCACGGTAATACCCAGAGCCCCCCAAACCTCAAGTATTAAAAATGAAGTGCTGCCCACACCTAGTGCTCGTTGGTGGTGGCAGTGGGGAAGGGGGGTGTAAAATCTGAGGCTAGAGGCCAAATGTGCCAAATGGGTTGCAGTAGTAAAATGTCTTTCCAGATAATTTTCCTTCCACTGAATAGGGGAACAATGGATTTCCAGGACATTATACATGCATCATTCATGGCTGTCGGGGAACTGCTGTCAATTCGCAGGAGACCCCCAGAGTTTCCAGGACAGGTGGGATATCTGTATGAGATCCGTATTGACATTGTGTGCAGATGAAGAAAAGCACTATGTGTGGTTTAGCGACATCGCTAATGTGGTGAAATAGAATCAAAGAAAAGGAAAGTTGAAGCCAAGAGGGGAAACAGAGACGAACAAATACCCTCGAAAAAGAAGCTAAATGATATTCTAAAATGAATAACTTGTTCAGCAACAGGTCAAGTAACGCAGTTTCCCAGTCCTCAGGGCACACTGGGCAGATCCATATTTTTGTTTTCTCCTAGTTCCCAGAGCACTTGACCCAAGCAGTCAGGAACTCTAAATACCTTACAGGTTTGGGAAACACTGTGTTAACAGATATGCGGGTAGTCACGGACACTTGCAGTAGGGGGGCCCGCTGTGCAGCTTTCCACTGGACACTCTTTTTTCTGCCCGATGTCCCCCATGTGCCACAAAATCTGGATTGACGATTTCTTATCCTTTTCAACATGAATATTATTTGAAGGGACACCATATGACTAGATAAATAATCACATTCACACACTACGACAAATGAAATGATTTTATTACTAATTACACAGCTAATTACACAGCTGCTGTTACATTGATGAAAATGAATGAAAACTCTTTGTACCCGGATGACCGGTCTGTTATCAAGCTGAGTGGCCATATAATAAGTCTTGTTATTGACTCAGTGACAAGCAAATGATGTTGCCTTTCATTGGTTAACAACACATAGGCTCCTGACTCGGTACAAAACAGTTTTACTACTTACATTAATGGCTGAATTTACGTATCAGTTTATAAACAACCTTAAATTGATCTCTGCTCTGTAACATTGTTCTTTTGGTGCCGAATATCACAGGATCTCCTGTATTGAAAAAATAATGCTGTACCTCAATTTGAACCAACATTGTCTCTTACACCGTCCTGCTCAGCAAATTTCATCATCACTTAGTTAGGTTACCCAAACTTAACAAGCCTCCCAGTCCAGCCATGGGATGGAGAGATAAAAAGAAAGAAACAAAGAAAGAATAAAGGAGAAAGAGGATGAGGCGAAACAGGAGAAACAGCTCATCTACACTAATATCAGCAGCAAAGCAGCAGGGAATTTCAAACACAGCAAACAGAGGCAGTGTGTATTATCCTGTCATGGATAGGACAGAGTTAAGTGCATCTCCACACTATGTCAGCCACCTGCTGCTGTCTGCGGGGCCCTTTTTACCCCACTAAATGTAGAAACAATTACGTTCTGTACAATTTAGTACATAAATAATAATAATAATAATAATAACCTTTTGGTTTCAGTGGCTGGCAGGTGAGTAAACGTACGGTTTACAAAATGCTGGTATCTATCACAGGAGCAGCAGATGGCATGTGAGAGAGCTGTCATGTGCTGCTAGCCCACAACCATGACACCTGTGCTACCATCACAGATGGCAGAGACAAGATGGGGAGGCAGACGCTAAGCACCTGGCTTTTGGGCCCGCCAAGGATACCTGGCTGCTTGTTCCCCAAAGCGTTCACAAGAACAGCACACCCCTTGAGCACCTTGAGCTTAAAAACAAAAATCATACTCTCAAAAAATGCACCCCACATGTTTTGTTCAGGTGAATTTGAATATGCATTTGGTTTTCTTGCCAGATTTACTGTAGCTAATATTAATATTGCTGGTAGGGGAAGATTGGCTTAGATACTCAGGTGCCGGTGATATAACATTTGTCCCGAGGCAGGAGACCCTGATGTTGCCGGAGCCCTAAGGTGTAGCCTAGCATAGCCTAAGCACTAATCCAACCCGGCCCCCTGCCAGTGTATCCCTGTTATCAGGGGTCCAAACACCATTCTATAAAAACCACAATATCAGTTTGCTGAACAGGAGTAAGACAGGAGTCAGTAGGCTAATTGACTGCAAGGATCCAAAGTCAGCAGTAAAACGAGCTGATCTGTGCAGCCAAAGGAAAGTACTGGACCATGACCCTGAAGGAAAGGTCAGCTTCATTGTTTTCATATGTTGTCCTCCATGTGATTTACTGGCAGGAAATTGCTCCCAGTCTTCAGCTCTGGGCTTTTTTATAAACAAAGGGGCTCATATTGATTTTAGACAGGAATTCCCATCATTCTCAGAAGCATAATCAATTTCTGTTAAGTGCTTCGGTTTTCATGTGTAAAGGGAATTGGCTTGGCAACCAGTCCCTCCTCATACGTAGATATTTAAAGGCGGGAAATGCTATAAAATTTAATATTATAATTGGAAATATTTAAGAATCGTGCATTATATAAATAAACTTGTTAATTTGTCAGTACAACAGATGAAGATTATTCCACTGGAGATTACCACACCACAGTTACACTGTACATCAACTGTCTTGAGAACGGTGTGTAGGATTACTGCATTACAGCTACCCAGCGACCAGGGGGCAAGGATACCCTGGCACTTTATAGGGACCCAAAATCTAAGACCAACTCCCACCTCCCCAGGCCAAATCTACCTGCCCCTCTGCCACCGAGGTGAAAATTTTGTCAAGGGGGGCAGAATATCCAGCGACACCCCTGCCAGTGACAAAGAACAATTCATTTATTTGAAATGTCTGACCCACCAGTAATATAGCGGCATAAAAGCTGATTTTTTTCTTAAACCTCCAGATCAAATCCTCTTGCATTTTTTATATTAGCTGTAATACCTTTCATTAGGTGTTAATAATGAAATATTGTAAGAACAATTATTAGTCCACTAAAATTTATTATTGTAATTTTGTTTACATTTTACTGTCATTATCCAGTTCTATCATGAAAATTTTGGTTGAAGCTGTTTATTACAAAACTATATCTGAGGTAAGCATTCCCTGTCAGGTATGATACGTAATTAAGCTGACAGGTTTTATTTATATATCATCAGATATGTTGCAAACCACTTCTTCTTAGATTGATAATCTGTAAATCATAATACCCCCAGCAGACATTTCTTCCTTGAATAGGTGCCAAAGAACCTAAATTCAACTAAATAACAGAACAACTGACAATATTTTTAAAAAGTTATTTCACATTGAGACCTCACCAAAAATGAAGCTTTGAACTCTGACGTCTTTGTGTGAAATGTAAAAGGAAAGAAAATCAGATTGCTATGAAACTATTTCTTCAATAACAAAATGTGACAGGACCGAAAATCTGGGTTTTGTGGCTTAATAGAATGTGAAGAAATACTACCTTGCTCTGGCAGTAATTATTTCGTAACCGTATGACTGAGGAACCATAGAGCAGACACTGTAATGCCCAAACGTTCCAGCACAACCCTGTTCGCAAACTTTAAAGGCCATTTTGAACTGCATTCAGTTTTTTTACTCTCAAGAAAAAAATGTCCACAATTACATTTTTTTTTATTTCTCAGCGTAAATAAAAAGATCTTTCTCTGCATTTGTTGATGTTTATATTCCTCAGCATATGAAATGTCGCTAATTAGATTAGATGTTTAAATTTATTTTAGAGACTTAGTCATTGCATTGCTGGTTAAATGTGTGTAGCAGACCAATTAAATGCGAAAGATGGGATATTTACCCTGAAAAGAAATTTGTAGTTTTAACCATTGACAAACATCCAGAGCTGTATTTATATTGCAATGTAATACTTACATCTCCAGCCAAAACACATTTAAGTAAAGTCAAGTACTAGCTAGTGAAAGAACACAGTACGTAGGAATCCTGAATGACACAAACCTGTGAGTTCTAACACTGATCCGATGCTGTGTTAGGGAGGTGTAGGACTATGGATTATCTGCTCTGAAAGCTGATAGGATAGGAGATACTAAGCATTTGTTCCTATAGGAATTGACATTACAATAATGAGAGATCTTCTGGTTTAACAGAGCTCAAAGCTTTTCATGTCATCTCCACCCCCCACACAGAGTCGGGCATGCAAACAGGCATCAATGCAGAGGACTCACCAATGCGCCGACTTTCCTCATGACAAGAAGAAGAAGAAAGGCAACTCTTCTCAGAAGTGACATGCTTTGTTCTTCTTCTCCCATTCCCTGTCTGCGTAACCCTTGAGACACACAAAGCTGTGCCCTCATGGTGCTGAATTATTATCCCACTTCCAGAAACTCCTGCCGCTGTCCTTGGTTGAATGAACCATTACTCCTGCAGTATGAGTCAATAGCACAAACGAGTAAAAGACCAGCTTGAGAAAATCCACATTAAAAACACGCTCAGTTGGAAATATTCGCTCATTCTGTCACGTGGGTGAAAAAAAATCACAGCATCAGAGCCTGCTGTCATCCTGCCCCTGGACACTTATTCCCCCAAACACGCCGCTACAGCTCATTCGGAGAGGCAGCTGATCCTCGACACTGTCCTTCTGCTTCTGCTCAATCTCTGCAATAGTACATTCGGCTATGGCTGCTTAAACCCTCTCAGCAGGGAGTGTCCTCACATCTGCATTCTCTCCTGGGAAGGTATGCTTTGGCTCTCTGTCCTGTGTATCTGGGAACGGCAGAGAACTGAGGAGCGTGGAGTTCAGCCTCGTCCCTGATCCAAAGTGAGGGTGGCTTTCCATCAGTGCTGTTATGGCTTCAGGGGTTCAACTCAATTGTTATTGGATTTAATGATGCATTTCGCAGTAAAATATATTCATTTTCTGGAACTGTATTCTTCCTTTACACCAGCTTCTTGCTTTTGATGTCCTCTTTGTTTTCATGCAGTATGCATTTATTTGTGAATTTGGACTGTGAGCCCTGAGCTGTGGTCAGATATAGTACAATGATCTACCCAATATCCATAATAACATAATTGTGAGGGTTATACTGTGGCCTCATCTTTCCAGTACTCCAGCTCTGTGTATGTGGTGTCTGTATTTTCTCCCTGTGCTGGGATGGTTTTTTCTTGCAGCATCTCTAAATCACCCATTGGGTAGGTTACCAGTCAAAAGTTTGGACACACCTACCCATAGAATGGTGTATTTATACAATTCCCTACATTTTAGAATAATTATAAAGTCAACCATAAAATAACATATATGGAATTATGTACTGACCAAAAAATTGTTAAACATAAAAAAATCATTGTTGTTGGCAGCTCTGTGGGTTGGAACTCAAAAGGTTGCTGGTTCAAATCCCTGGGTCAGCAGAATGATCCCACCGTTCAGCAAGGCCCTTAACCCCAATTACTCTAGAGACTGGCTGGCCATTCTTTCTCCTCCATGCCAGTTTCATGAGGTGGCCTCCTGGGATGCTTTTCCAGCTGTCCTGAAGAAGGTCCCACATACATGCTGAGCTCTCTTTGGCTGCTTTTTTTTTCACTCTCTGGTCAAACTCCTTCACAACTAATACGATGGTGAATAGGTCAGATGATGATGCAACACTTTCACTCTCCTTTGTAGGACACTTGGTGTGTCCAAACATTTTGCTGGTACTATATGTCCCTCCCCTGCAATACACTTTGTGCCTTTTGGGTTAGTCTCATGGTGACCCTATACAGGATAACTTCAGGTGGGCTGTTTCGTTCAGTATGGGAACATAATGATATAATTTATTCAGTATCAGTTTAAGAAAACTTTTATAATTTGGAGTGTAATGAACCATGTCTCTTCTTTAACAAGCATAAGTTAGTAGTAAAGGACTGAGGATCTCATCCTGAATGAAGCCATGGCATAGACTTGCGGTCCCTCTTCACCCAAACCAGGCTAAGAGGCAAAAAATGGATGAATGGATGCTCAGTGAACAAAAGAATTCCACAGCTGCACTGCAAAAAAACATTATCTGCATTAAATATCAGACAGTGGTAAAGCTGCCTGTATTTTTTGTCACACTTAACCAGCAGTGTGACCGCAAAAGAAGCCATTTTGTTTGCTAGGGTGTATGGACAAGTCTGTATGATGAGTCAGCAGATGCGCAGAAACCTGCCATGTTGCAAATGAAATGTCTACACGACCAAGCACACATCCAAATGGACAAGGAGGTTCATGGCTATAGCTGAGCTTCCATTACTGTCTCACAGACATTACTTTCTATTTATTCTCACTGACAATTTGGAATCTGCCATAAAATGGACATATACGATTACTATTTATTTGGAAATCAGTCCAATGAATTTAAACATCAGTACTGAAGGTCAGTTCTTCAGTGGACTGTAACAGTAGTAGAGCTTTACTCTTTCTGAATCCCATTGCTCATTCTCCTGAATACCTAGAGACATCTTTGTGACTATTATACATTTCCTGAAAACATCATCTTTTATTTTTTCTTCTGATTCCAATGAACTGAGGTAAAACTACAACAAATATAGATTACAGGTGTATTTGATTTTACGTTATGTGACATATTCTACCGTAGTTTTATTCACAATTTCAACAATGTGCTGGAGTACAAATTTAACTTGTTCTCTTTCGGTTTCTTGGCAGCTTTTGCTTACCTTTGTCTCTTTCTCAACAACTGACTTTTGTCAGAATCCAATGTTTCTGACTGAAAATGTAATAAAAATTTTTAATTATATTAAAGCCCATACCCACAAACCTGCTCCATAATCTAGCTTTGTATGACTGAATCTAAAGTTTCAGTTTCTTCGAAGTAAACCTGGTACATACGTTGCTTCAGCTTGTATATAATTTACATTTTTATCAGTAACGTTCTCATGAGTTTTATTTACTTTCCTATTTAGTTTCTGTGACCTAAGTTCAACAATACAAATATGAAAAGGTCAGAATGAAAAAATTGCTGACTGTTACTGGAAAAGACTGGACACTATTAGAGATGTAGAACTTTACCCAAAACAGATGACTTCTCTGCTTAAAACTAATGCAAAATCCAGAATCAGAATGAAGATTGCGTTTATTGGCCAAGTATGTGAGCGAACATAGGCCTATAGAAGGAATTTGGTTCCGGTCGATGGTGTCTTTAAAGCACAACAGTATAAAAACAACAATACAATATAATACAATACAGTGAACAATACAATATAATAGCTTGCCAAATCTTAATACAGAAAATACAAAGATTACAGAAATATATACCACAGAGTGTACATAAAGTGCAGTTGCAGTGCTGTAGGTGTTTAGCAGTATGGCAGTTCAGCTGTTTAGGAGGGAGATGGCGAGGGGAAAGAAACTGCTCCTGTGTCGGGTGGTCTGCAGGCTGTATATCGTCTGCCAGAGGTCAGCAGGTTAAAAAGTCTGTGTCCCGGGTGCGCGGGATCTGTGATGATATTCCCTGTCCTTTTCCTGGATCTTGAGAAAGACAGGTCTTGGATGGAGGGCAGGGGGGCACCGATGATCATTTCTGCTGTCTGTACACCCCGCTGCAGTCTGTTCCTGTCCTGTTTAGTGGCTGCTCCATACCAGACTGTTATCCACAGGAGATCGAGACTCAATGACTCAATGTAGAACTGGATCAGCAGCTCCTGTGGAAGACTGTACTTCCTCAGTTGTCTCAGGAAGTACATCCTCGGCTGGGCCTTTTTGAGGAAGAAGGAGATGCTGGTTTCCCACTTCAGGTCCTGGGAAATGGTGGTACCCAGGAACTTGAAGAATTCCACGGTAGACACTAAGCTGTCTGATATGGTGAGGGGCAGCAGTGTTGACGGATGTCTCCTGAAGTCCACTGTCATCTCTACAGTCTTGTGCATGTTCAGCTCCAGCTTGTGCTGACTGCACCAGAGTACCAGCCACTTCCATAGAACAAAGTTCCCATATTCTGTCCTGGAGTGCCCAAATACAACACAATTTGCAGAGTTCCCTGTTCAAACATATCTTAATCAGCTAATTAGCAGGCTTAGAAGGTGTGTCTCAGAAGGGAACTCTGCAAACTGGGCGCTTTTGGAGAATAGGGTATGGGGTCTGGATAACTGGAGCAAAAGTTTGGTTTGCACTGCCATTATTCAGGCTGGTTCCCAGTGGGTGTTCATTTGCTGGTTGATATACTATACACTCACCTAAAGGATTATTAGGAACACCATACTAATACAGTGGTTGACCCCGTTTCGCCTTCAGAACTGCGTTAATTATACGTGGCATTGATTCAACAAGGTGCTGAAAGCATTCTTTAGAAATGTTGGCCCATATTGATAGGATAGCATCTTAC
>JABFEA020000098.1:32133661-32147034 GCA_019775915.2 Cyphomyrus plagiostoma | reverse complement strand
TTGCTTAAATCACCTTTCTTTCCCATTCTGACATTCAGTTTGGAGTTCAGGAGATTGTCTTGACCAGGACCACACCTATAAATGCATTGAAGCAACTGCCATGTGATTGGCTGATTAGATAATTAAATTAATGAGAAATTGAACAGGTGTTCCTAATAATCCTTTAGGTAAGTGTAGTTGCTGTACCACGTAAAAAGTTTAAGGGTTGATGCTCTCAGTGCCTGGTCCACCGCTTCACTGCTGATGTGTGTGCACAGCCAAAACCTTAGCTTCCTGTGCTGTTTATCAGCAGAAGATAATGGAAAGATCAGCTTGTTTCTTAAAAAAAATTATAAACACCCCTATATAAGGCAAGAGTATTATCAAGGACATGCAGCCACAGTAACAATGTACATATTTATTATCCGAGGAGTGGGCCCCTGTATGAGGTAGAAGTAATTTAAGAGTAAAGCCTATCCTGGCTGGTGTGTGGCTCAGTAGACTCTATACCCACATTCAGAAGGTTGCTGGTTCTAATCATGTCTCTGGAAGACTGATGACACATTTGGACCCTTGAGCAAAGACCCTTAACCCCGTTTGCCTTGGATAAAAGCTTCTGCTAAATAAGTAGAATGTAAATCAATACCAGGCAAAGTCTTTAACAATGGGAATTGGGCAGCATTAGAACCAGCCAAGTTTCACTGTCCGCTTACTATCAATGACAAAATTCATGGAGAAAAGACATTGATGTAAACCAGCATAGAGTAGCATCGAGACGTGGAACAGTTGTTAGATACACCCAAGACTGAATCAGATATCCAGCCACCCAGTGCACCAAACAACCTTGGTGAGAAGCACAGTGCTGCTAGAGAATTTCTGGGCATCTTCTAGTAACTGGTTAGAAACACAGAGCAATGAATTCAGCTTGAGGCTTAGATGCCTGTTAACAGTAATGAATATAGAAATTCATCCTATTCGATACACATGACTAATATTTCAAGTTCAATTAATTTTCTAAAAATAAGAATTTTAATAAGAATATTAAAGGAGAATGCCCGTATACCAGGGTAAATGGGGAATATACATGGAGAGGTGGATTAAAGAAGTGAAAACTCTAAGACGACTCACAGCTACCTGACATCGATGCTTCTTTCAGGAAAGAAAATTATCCACTGGTATCAAAATAACTTCAGTTATATATAGAAATACTCTGCATTTTTCATTAGTTTTGTTATTGCAGATTGTAATACTTTAACTACTCAGGATCAACATGGGGGTGAGAGGATAGAGCAGGGACTTTTTTGGGGTTTAACAATTCAGGAGAGAGGAAGAAACATAAAAGGTGGATGTTTGCGCTGTGGATAAATGTAAGCAAGGTGTCTACAGCTGGGGGACACGGTCTGGGATGAGGCCTTCAGAGGCGGTGAAGGGCTCGTCACCTGACCACCCAAGTCATCAAGAGTGCCGATTCAACAAACAGTAACAAGCAGAGGAAATGGAATGTTTTTTCATGGCCCGATTTTCATGTGACAAACCAAAAAGAAGGCAGTCTTTTTGGCAAAAATGTTTTTCTTACATTGCGACAGTTATAAAACAAGCTTCATGACCCAGCATCCTAATGACTGTTCTGTGCTAATTGTAGGATAGCAGCTCCGCCTCAGATGACAAACCTGTACAGCGAACCAAGGTGAGGCTATTTCTGTATTAGACCTTGGTTTTCTGCAGTCCCTCTCCTACCCCTGTCCCTCTCCTACCCCACTGTGCTCAACATACCTCATGCTCCCATTCTAAAGCACATCAGGAAGAAGTCAGCTGAGCAGCTAATAGGTCATTGGTATAACAATGGCAGATGATTATAATTAACTTCAGTCCATCACCTTAGTGACATGTGGTATTTTGAAATGTGTGCTCCTGTGCGGTGCAGGCCTACAGTTTTAATGCGCAGAGGGAAGCATGCTCATCCTGCGGGAAGACGGTCTACCCCATGGAGAGGCTGATGGCGGACAAGCTGATCTTTCATGCCTCTTGTTTCTGCTGCAAACACTGCAAAACCAAACTCAGGTAGAAGACATGTTACTTGAAGGAGCAGAAGTGCTGCACCTGCTAGATACAGCATGCTTTCAGCAGGTTCAGTGCCTGCTCCTATAGTGGTTTGTCTCGGTTAAAGCCACACTGTTGACAGAAGAGGTCCCGGAGGTCTCAGAACAAGGATTAAAAAACAAACTAACATTCAGATTCAGGAATAAGAATAAGCATAGTTTCTGGGGTCGCCATTGTGATTTTGAATAGCATAGCAGTAATGTGTGCAGGTAGCCGCTCTGCAGCGCTGACGCTCTCCCATCCTCCTCCTTGCAGCCTTGGCTCCTACGCGGCTTTGCAGGGTGAGTTTTACTGCAAGCCCCACTTTCAGCAGCTCTTCAAGAGCAAGGGCAATTACGACGAGGGCTTCGGTCGCCGGCAGTACAAGGAGCTGTGGGCTTCCAAGGAGCCTGAGACCAAGGAAGCCTGACCATGCTGCCCCCCCCCCCTAACACACATACACTTGCGCTTCCAACACAGATTGCACACTTCTTGCACACACATTATGACCTGCTCCACTTACATGCTCCCACAGCTGCAGCATCACTTAAAGCATCTGGTCAAAGATGTGTGTTTTATTTCTTCAAAGCATTTTTCTTCTCAATTTTTTACTTTGCTTAGCTCCCAAATAGAATGTGAATGAGCTAATTACTTCATTTTGCTGTTAGCTTGAATGATAGATTTACATGTGATCAACACTGTGTTGAACACGTAATTTTAATTATTAGCATTATTAGCGCTGTTGTTTACTCATTAACTGCAGCTTTATGTGTGGGAACAATTACATTCATGTTTATTTCAGCACAATTATGATTGCTATATGAATACAACTTTCTATATTTAATTTTTGCCTCATTTTTTTCTAATTCCTTTACATATGGTGTTAAAATACTTGAACAATAAGGAAGGCCTACGCATATTGATAATCAGTGTAGCCTTGCAGACAATCATTTTGATGTTTATCATCAAAATTACAGGACACAGTCCTGTCTTCTGTTGTATGCTATGTAATGATGGTTTCGCAGCATCATATGTGAGAGAAGCTGAAATGTCATGTGTGTTTTTACATCAGCTTCTGTGTGTATGTATTTAGTCATAAGGGAAAGCTTCATTTTTCTTTTCTGCCATGAATTCACATAAGATATTCACTTTTGCCTATGACTAGTGTTATTTTGGGGTCTTAGGTGGATCCACCTGATTGATGAAAGCAGGAGTTTATTGGGACAATCTAGTACTACTAGGCCTCAAATTGCAATCATGTGACTTTTTATGTTGCTGTAGCTCATGCTTACAAGACACGTATAACACATTTCTGTGGTCTGTGCTGATATTTATGTCAGCATATTTTTATGTTACTTAACTATGAAGGTAGTCGACACACTGCTCTTTATGTTAAATAGAAGCGTTTGTTTAATCCCACAAATTTTTGTTATATAAATGGATGATGAGTATTGACTGATACAGACTTAATACATTGAGTTAAACAGCAAATCAAGTTTCTTACACGGAAAACTTTATTAGACCATAGTCTGTCCTCCTTTGATCCATCAGTACTGGTGAATGTAGCATCCCAATACTGGGAGTGATTCAGGCGTTAGAATATCCTGGTGCATCCAGCAACCAGGCAGGTCTGAAAAGAGAGCACTCATCGTATTGTGATAGCTAGCAGGGGAAAAGCAAGATTCCTTTCTACCTCCGAGATCACAGCAAAACTCAGGAAGACCTGTTCTGGTATTGCAGCTCCAAAATATGTACTGTCATTATTTCATCATTTTATGTGTAGTCACTGAATAAAATGTAGCCAAATACTGGAAGGCTTATCAATACTCTCTAGCACAAGAAAAGACAGAGTGATCATTGTGACTCATGTAACAGCTTCACTTCAGGGGACTGGAAAGCTAAATAGGGCCATGGAGGACAATATCAATGAACTGTTCAGTAACAGTGGAGCTCATCACTGTGTTCACCCAACATACCAAAGAGAAGACCTGACAAATAAGGAATGTAATAACATTGTGGCCTTACCTTGAAATCTTTATGCAAAGCTTGTTACCCAGCTTTTGGTCCAGTACACTGAACAGTTCCAGAGTTACCAGAACTACTGCCTATGAGCAGAAACATATACACAGTAGTTCTTTTTTTGGGCCAACTGGAATCTGCACTACTGTGCAGTTAAATTCCGCAACTGTGGTGTTCATTCATTTTCAGAATTGTTTTGGGTTTATGGTTGTTCGGTCATTTCCAATAGATGGAAGTGGAAATACCTTAACCTTTTCGATATACAATGTTAGGATAGTCACTTCTGTTCATTTATTTTCAATACATAAAGCATTTCCTGAACCAGAATGGTGACACATATCATGCAACTTTTCACCTATTTCACAACTGCTATTAACAACATACAGTTTCTGTTTCATTAAAATGGGCAATTTTGATGCGTTTAACATGCAATGTAACATGCTATTTCATTTAAATTGTGAATGCATTCCTAAAAATAATAGAGTACCTTAAATCTCTAGGCAGTTACTTATATTTAAATTTGGTATAGTATGACTAGTGTGCAAAACAAATTTAAAATGCAAATGAGAACATATGAATTTCAAATTTTATTTTATGTTGTTATAATGAAGTCCCCTAAAAACACACGGGAAATTGATTTACCAACCATGATGATAATAATAAGGATGTTGATTATTATTTACAGCTATGATTTGGTATTGTGTGCATCCGTTTTGCACTTGTTATCTGACCATACTTATTAATCTCATTTCCTAACAATTTTAAACTTGATTTCTGTCAGATACAACCTTATAACCTGTGTTTTGAAACTGCAACAATTGCCAGTTTTCAGTGGTCTTTCAGTGGTTCATTCTGTTATTCCTGAGTGCTGCAAATGTATGTATATTTTCCACATTGTATCAGAAACAATAAAAAACGTTGTATGAGTGTACTTATATGGTTTGTGCTAGACAAACTGATGTGAATGCAATGCCAATGTTTTCTGCAAGAAAATATTCTTTAAACTTGAGTTGCGAAGGAATGTTGTGGCCTTGTTTATTTTCAATTTTTGATCTGATACTTTTTGTATTCTATGATGAATCTAAAGTGTGTTTTAAATAAAGAAAGATATAAGGATGTACAGGCTCCAATGTGTTCTTTGATTTTTTTGCACACATCGGGAAAAAATCGTGACATTGCTGCATGATGTTTAAAATACAGTTTACATTTCTGCAGTAGCCTACAAGCTAATAAAACCAAATCTGTAACAGCGGGCTTTTTGAAATTGGTGTATAATACCATTGTGCTGACGTATTGTATAAGCAGGAAGATGCCTAGAATTTAACTGCAGTTCATATGCACCTGACAGGGTACCATTTGACCTCCGGAATCATATTTTACTTCTACTTACGTAGCGTAACAGTTGAACAGGAAGGTTTTATAGCCTAAATGTTTAGTTATTGAGTTTTGGTTTACTTAAGTACTTGAGTGTTTCAAATAGTATTTATTTTGAAATGGACCTTGAGCAGTTTCTGAGATACAAGGTGGGAAGCAGGTATGGAAAATCCCTGTAGAAAAACCCAGGAAGCTTTGTACGGTATTTTGAGTATGAGATTACTAAATGGAAACCAATGTGCAAACTAACTTCCTTCCATCCATCCATTTTCCAAACCGCTTATCCTACTGGGTCGCGGGGGCAAACTAACTTGATTGTGTTAAAATATTACTTCGATTTGGAAATATCTGGTTTCTGTCGGTACTGGTCAAACTGACAGAAAAAAATTCTTCCAGTGTGTCACTGGGTGGCGTACTGCCCTTGCTGATAATTTTTTAAACATGCTTTTTGTGCTGAATAAATGTGGAGTTTATAAAACAATTGCAGTTTATATTTTGGAAATTTTAATATAATTGGCGTTTTCCTTGATCTTGCTTTAATATACAGGTTTCATATGAAAAGTTAACGTTATATAATGTTACGGGGAACCGTTTAAATGTTGCATTTGTATCTTCCGGAACAGTAACACGACGGACTGGCGGTGCATGTACGTCCTTAAAGGTATTGACATTAAATTAGTAAGTTCATACGAATACGTTTGTCTGTGTCTTTTTATATTATTGTAAACGTGTTGTATTTTTCAGGTTATTCTTTCTGTTGCCTATATTAATAACAGTTCATTAGTATAATAGAAACAGTCATATTCTCTGCTACTGACTTGTTGGCTAAACTGCTACTGTCAAGCATTACAGCGTAAATATGATTTTAATTAAATCAAATTTAAAATGTCATCGTTATTAATAAATGCCAAATTATCTTTGATTTGACATTATAGCGTACGCCGCTGTAAGTTGTTTCTTTTTTCGTGTTAATAATAGCCCGGTTATAACACGTCCTTTATCATCTGAGAGGTACATAATTATTATGATAATACGTGCACAATTAAAGACAGCAGTTAATGTATCGTGAATCGGTGGAGACGAGTCAGTGTTTCTATAATGCATAAGTCGCCAATTATTAAGTTTATCACTGAGCATTTCTGTTCAGAATAACCAATAGGTAGCATTTGAAATGCAATTTTTTCTTCGTTTCCTGTTTGCAGGAGTGGATGCCAACTTATGGCCACTTTGGTGGTGATGAGGGGTCTTTTGCCCTGGCACTGTCATAGGATTACTCTGGCCAGAGGATTCTTCTGCTTGCAACCACCTCTAGGCCACCTTCAACAAACTGTATCAGACTGGTGCCCTAACCCGGACCTCCAGACTCTCCGCGCGATACACGTGTGCTCAGTGCTGTGTGCAGGTCATAATAAATGGTCCAAGGTAAAAAACGTAAAAGGACCCAAAGACGCAATTCGAAGTCAGATATTCATGAAATTAGTTATGATGATTCGGGTCGCAGTCAAAGGTAAATCTTTCTGCTTTTGAAAATTAATATATTTACATTTTTTGAAAAAGTTTCTTTTTTTTTAAAAAAAAAAGGTTTTGCCAGAATCTGTCCAGTTTAGGGGTCCTGACTGTGAGCTGATTTGTGCTTCTATGCCTATGTACTAGAGGGAGGGTCAAACCCAGAATTAAATCCACAGCTAGCCAGCCTGGTGGAGCAGTGCAGGAGTAAGAACATGCCCAAGGCCACCATTGAAGCCGCCATCAAAGGGGCGGTGAGACCTGCTCGCAATTCACATGGAGACACAGGCACTTAAATACAGTATACCAATAATAGAATTCTGTATCATTTTTAGTAACATCTATATCATGCAGAAGATACAGTTGGGAAAGTCTATAATTCCGTGTGCCTCTGTGAGTTAGGACTTGTGCTAATCATAGAAAGGGCACTGGTTGTAATCTCATGTCTGGCAGAGTGATGCCCCACTGGGGTCTTAAGCAAGGCCCCTAACCCCAACTGCTTCCAATGACTCTTTCATCTTCTCTTTGATGCTCATTTAAATGATGCTTTGGACAGAAACATTGACTTAAAGTTATTAAATAAGAGTTGTATGTGTGTTTAATATATTTGTGAGTGTGCCTTGTGTATAATATATGTATTTCTTTTCTGCCCTGCAGGAAAAGGTGAAGGCTGGATCGTCATGTACATATGAGGCCCGGGGTCCTGGTGGCTCCATGTTACTCATTGAAGTTCTAACAGATAATAACACACGGACCCACCAGCATATCAAGCACCTGGTCCAAAAACACGGGTCAGCTGCCAGTGTCCATCAGAATGGTGTTTTTAAAAACATCATACCTACAGTAAAAAGGGCTGGGGCAAGTTATACCAATAGAAGGCGTATAACCTTAAACTATAGTCGCCCTTGTTGCCAAACATTACTGCACTTTATGTTTAATGAGCATGATAATTAGAACATTCACTGCATGTTATTATGATGTCACTTTTTTTCCCTTCCACAGTGGGATGCTGTGTGATGGGGCGCGACACAGTTTTGAGAGAAAAGGAGTGGTGGTTGTAGCCAGGGAGGGTGTGTCCACAGAGCGGGCGCTGGAGCTGGCCATTGAGGCTGGGGCCGAGGATGTGCAGGAGACCCAAGACGAGGAGGAAAGGCCTCTGCTCCAGGTAGAGAGAGACTCCAAAAGAGGAATCTGTTGCACTTGTGATGCAGAGCTGGCAATGCAAGCTGAATGTCGTTGTTCTTGGCTGCTGTCGCTGACATCACCGCCGTCTCATCTACCCCAGTTCATCTGTGAGGCATCACAGCTGCAGGATGTGCGGAGCGCGCTGGAGGCTTTGGGGCTGATCACGCAGTCTGCCGCCCTGGAGTACGTGGCCTGCAACCACACTCTGCTGCTCCAACAGCATCTGGAGGCTGCCTCTCGCCTGTTGGACTCCCTGAACGATAACCCTGATGTGGTTCGGGTCTGGGACAACATCCAAGTGGGGGACTAACCCAAAGCAGCAGGCTGCTTGACCAGGAATGGTTGGAGGACTCCCTGTCATGGTGGGAGTAACCATCTACCTATGGAATCAATACTTTCTGCCATTCCTGATTCTTCAGGTGGTTACTCAGTGCTTGTCATGGTTTTAAAAGGACATTATAATCTTGGAAAGTATTAAAATTGTTCAGTCGCAAATTGTGTGCTGATCCAACTAGTCTGTAATACATAGAAAGAACAAATCTGTCTGATACAGAAGGAATGCATCTTTCATTTTCAGTACCATTTAACAGTTATTGTGAAAGAATGAACTGTTCACGTTTTTTGCTTGACCAGCTTTTTGTGTTGGTGAATTTAATTTGTTACATATTACATTTAAATTCCCAGCATATGGATTAAGAAATAACATAAATAAAGTTGTTGTGCTGATTGGTTTTTGTGGAGTATAAATTAATCGCAAATTCCTGTATGGAAATATCAGTCAGGTGGCTCCTTGCGATGTTTCGGGTACCTTTAAGTATAACGAATTGTAAGGATCTGGAAGCAGATCTAGTCGATATAAGTCTATGCTGGCAGAAGTCGAATGCGCGTATCCGCTTCAGGGCTCGCACACGTAACACCAAGTGCACCGATTGTCCGAGCGCTTCCTATAATCGTGTAGTTTTTTTTCTACGAAATTGACCTTGTGTTTAAAAAACGCGCATTGTTTTCACTTGACAAGCCGTATACAGGATTTTAAAAAAGCCAGGGGAAACCCCGCAACTTTTACTTCCTCTGGACGTATATGTGAAGTCTAACTAAAGGGTTCCGGTTAACACTTTTCTCAAAGAAACTGTGTGCAGTACAATGCATTTTTTCCACAATCGTGCAGTGGGATTTTGGAATAACGATGCGCTTCGTTCGAGTATTTAATGTTTTATGTTGTTGCTGTGTGCGATCGTAGTATCGGATTTTCGCTTCTGATGTCAAAATCATCAAGACCAATTCAGGGCTCAGAAAAAATTACCATATTAAGTTATGTTGCTGAATGTTTTGCCGCTTTTAAATATTCATGTAATGGATAAATACCGTTTTAGTATAGTGCTTTCGGACGTTTGCGATCTCCTGTAATTTTGCGTTCATTACATGAAGTGAAGATGCAGCAGCCTCTGAAACTTGGGATACGCAAATTGTACGACCTTCTAAATCCTTGAGCATTTTGATACAGACATTTATATTGCACCGAAAACATGTCATTACTTTTGTATGATTACATGCGTTAATTCTTAAATGGAGTAATAAATGCATGAATACCAGCATATATATACCGAAAACGGCGGCTGAGCGAAAAGTTGCAGACTTGCAAGAAAATGCATCATCGAAATCGCGGAAACCACGACAGCAGCCTCGAGTAAACTCATTTCTGAAAAAAGAAACAGCGATCACTGTTATGCTTTTTATTATTAGAAAACTCTCAATCCTTTATTAATTTAGAGTATTTTGCACTTCCCATATTGTGTATTATTCTGATATTATAGTAATACACTTTGCCGGCTGGCGTGTTTCAGTTTGAATGTCATGTTTTGTTTACTCGTTTAGGCACAATTAGGCATCATTGAACGTTTAATTTTACCTATACCTAAAAGAAAGCCAAGGTTTAGGTGTTTTACTTTCCTAATTTCTGCATGCACAAATAACTATTACATTTGTAAGTAGCACGTTGCATGGTGAAACGGAACCTCTCGTGCCTTCGCATTGACAAATGCGGGTTTTGTGTCGCTAAAATTTCTTGGCATTTCCACTTGTGAAAAATTGGAGAAGTTGATCTGAGTTTGCTCATATTTAATGGTGCTGCTGCTTAAGTATCAACCAAGTGGATAGAAGTTGGACCGACCTTCCTGCAACAGGTGAGACATAGAAGCATATACACCTTTTCTATTTTCGAATGTATTGGTTTATTAAGAGCATTCCGTCTGAAATTTGCTAAGCAATGGACATATACGTCTAATGCAGTAGATGGAAAAAGAATCAGACGCTTTTGCGTACAGATGATATTCCAAAACACAGAAACCCTAAACTCCCTGATCAGAATGAATGTACTGTATCCCGTATGAAATCACGTTCAGTGCCAGCAGTTTTGGGCGTCAAAACTTCACCTGTCTTATTGCAACGGTAAGACGTTCAGTGCATTACAATATTTTACTGTATTAGCTTATGAATACGCCCCTGAAGAAAGACCATTAGGGCTGTAGGCGCGTTCTCGCGCTAAATAAGTTGTACTTTTGTTAAATATAGTTAGGGCAAATTGTCGTTTATCTTAAATGCACGTATGTACTGCCACGAAAACAATTTTCTTTGTAGAGTTAGTTTGCTAAAAGTGCATTACAATGTCTATATATTAATTCTCAGCAACCGGCGACCCGAGAGGGCAATTCGCTATAAAAGGAACAAAAAATTGCTGAAAAGATGCAAACAAACTAGACATAGCCTAACAAATAAAGGCGAGCAGAACGATCTGACAGACAAGACGCTGAAATATCATACAGTTCACGTATTGATATGTTGACAGTAAAGACATTCTCAGTGTCAGTATAAATAATTAGCATCATGTATGAGAACTGGATAAATGAAGATCTGTACTAGCTGATTGACAGTTTGCTAGTTAACTTCCACCAGCAACGCTTGACCTGTTATAAAGCGTAGACTGTCTTGTAACTTGAATTTTGCTTATTATAGTTCGCAGAGTGATGTTGCTTCAGCATCTCTGAGCGGCTGATATACTGTATACACGTAACTGAAATTTTACTTGTGAATGGGAATTTTGTGAATTACAATAATCTCTGTTAATGTTTTTTTCCACGTTGGCTATCTGTTCTTGTTTAATTTATTTATTGTTCCCCACAGTAATGGGGAAAAGTCTTAGCAGTCAAAGCATATAATGTTTAAATGATCCTTATGTGGGTGTAAAACTGTTATATTGTGCTTATGTCTGTCAAGATGTATTAGTTTAGCAATTTCAAAACCTCTCCTGATGTCACCCCAAGCTTTGTAGCACCCATCCAATACAGCAGTATATATTTTTAATTGGGCCACTACCCTATCATGTTTGGCTAATCAGTTCCTGGGCAAGTGCTGAAATGCATGGAATGGTTGGGGTGGCCTTGAGGAGAGGTTTGGGAACTGAAGCGATGTTCTTCTAACCATCCAACTAGATATCCGTAACTTTTTGAAGAACAGTAGAATTTCCTATTAGCAATTACATTACTGCTAATTTCCATGACTTTTAATGTTAAATTGTGTGGTTTTTTTTAGAGCAAATACAGATTTACTATCCAGACAAATAGCTTTAAACATTTTCTTTGACTACCCAAGACTTTTGCGCAGTGGATGGACATGCTGGTGTTTCCACGCCACCTCCGTTCAGCAGCTGTAATTACTTGCCATGGGAGCTTCTGTGAAACCAAATATCGACGGGTATCTGCTTATTGACAGGTATCTGCTTATTGACAGGTATCTGCTTATTGACAGGTATCTGCTTACCTGTCCTTTAGCTGGTAATTTCGGAGAGGAGGTCTCTATCTAGTAGTAAGATTTGGAGCTGTGTTGCAAAAAAAAAAAAAAATAAATAAAATCACCTGTGTGACCTGCCTGGAATTCTCTCTACTTTCCTTATACTTCTGGTGAAGATTAATTGCCCACGAAAGGACAAACAGTCAGTATTAAACTGCATTGGGCTTTACTATGATTCACGCTGATGCCAGCAGTGGGGTATCTGGAGGTAATGTCATCTCATGTCAGGTTCTCCCACCTTTTTTTCGTAAGGGCAGATGTAGGGATTCCACCTGCATTTCCCTTCCTTATCAGTTGGTAAAGATGATGTAGAACCATGATAGCCTTGCATGGACATGGCTGGGGTTCCCGTGCAAAGGACAAGGTGCGGTACCTTTAGTTGCTGTTATTGTGAGCTGTACCTGGATGCTACTGGAGTATTGCTACCATGTGTACGATGGGCAGGACCAGCTACGTATTCACAATAGCATAATAATGGTGTGTTACAGAGCGGCATGGAGCAGTGAGGAAAGTATGACGGTCCACTTGCAGCCCTGAGACAAAAATGTTTCATTAAAGAAAAACAGGGCAAAAAAGAGAGAAACTACAAAATGAAGAGACCATGAGGGCTAAATGACAAAGGTGATAATGTCACTAATCGAGAGTTTATCTTCCATTCTGATGGGTAGGTGTTCTGCAGCTTGATGGTTGGTGGAGAAGATCAAGCACAAGTTCCAGACTTCTTGCAGATACTTGACATAGTTTGGGAACTGCCAGAATGGGTGAGTTTTGGCTGTGCTTCTCATCTTAGGTGACCGGCAAAGATTAATTCTTGCCAGGTATCTTCTGGTTCTTATCAGATCAGTAACACAGAGCCATCTTTCCTCATTTTGCTGACAGTCTGCTATATTTGATTAAATGATACAATGCTTTTTAAGGTAGAGCATGCATATGACTTTGGTTTAACTTTGTAACCAACTCAGCAAATCAGCATGTTTAAGCATGACCCCAATTTGAGAACATGTTACTCCAAAACCCAACGAGGATAAATAGAAAAAAGAAAAACAATCTGTGTTGATTATTTGATATGCGTGTTGGAGTCTAAAACTTTAATTTAATGTGATTTTGTAAGAACCTGTCAGTTCATAAAATTTGAGTATATACTACTTAGAATATCGCCTCACACCTCCTGGGCTGTGACTTTGATTCCCAGCCCCTTTACATTAGATATATACAGTTTACCCTTTGCCCCATGTATCCAATAGTCACCCTAAATAATACTTCTTCTTCTTCTTCTTCTTCTTCTTCTTCTTCTTCTTCTTCTTCTTCGAGAGAGAGAGAGAGAGATGGTAGTCTTTATTGATCACCCAAAGGAAATTATGAATGCATAAATTTATGCAAAGGAC
>JABFEA020000098.1:32090085-32104085 GCA_019775915.2 Cyphomyrus plagiostoma | reverse complement strand
GATTAGTAATAAGAACTGGTAAGTTACTAGTGTCCTCAACAGTGAATACCCGTGCAAAACTGTCATTGAACTCATTTATTAGATCAAAGTCTCTTTCAATTATAAGACCCCTACTATCCTGCAGATTAGTAATTTCCTCTTTTAGAGTTAAAATACTGGAAGAAACTTTTAACATCATCCTTAGCCTCCAATGCAATCTTCCTTTCGAAATTCCTTTTAGCTCATCTAATATAATTTTTTAACGCAGTCTGTAGACTTAGATACTCTTGCTTTATTCTGTCATCATCAGTTATTTTAATTGTTAATGAGGAGTGTAGACCAGTAATGACATTTTATCTACATGTACAACTGGGGTGATTTCCAGAGCAATTGCACATATTCTGGATTATTTTCAGGTTTGAGATAAATAAACTATTTGCTCTAAGTATGACCCACTAATAATGTAATGTCACATCTAAACTGAGCTTTTTTCTTTTCCTCCTGTCAGGTTGCAGGATGAAATGAACCAGCGGGCAGAGGCAGAAAACAACGTCAATGCCTTCAGACATGTAAGCATGCCCACTATCCCCACTGCCCCCCGGGAATTTCAGGAACTGTAGCAGCTTGGATCGAAAACTGGTTAACGGGAACGAAGCAGCGGGTAGTTATTAGAGGCACAATGTCACAGTGGGCCTGCATTCATAGTGGTGTATCACAGGGTTCAATTTTAGGACCACTGTTGTTCATAATTTACATTAATGATATTGATATATTTAGAGTAAACTACTAAAATTTGCAGACAACACCAAGATGAGTGGTGTAGCAGATACTGATCTAGCAGCAGAGAGGCCACAATGGGATCTTGATTTAATTAGCGACTGGGCTCATACATGGCAGATAAAATTTAACATAGACAAATGTAAGGTAATCCATGCAGGGAGAAGAGATATATAAAACCACAGATATTTTATGGGTTCCACTGAAATAAAGGTAGCTGATTACATGAAAGATCTTTGTGTGTATGTTGATGCTTCCATGTCTCACTCTCGCCAATGTGGGGAAGCAATAAAAATGAGCGATAGAATGTTGGGTTACATCTCTAGGTGTGTGGAGTTTAAGTCAAGGGAGGTGATGCTACGATTATCTAATTCCTTAGTAAGACCCCACCTAGAATATTGTGTGCAGGTTTGGCCGCCATACCTGAAAAAGGACATTGATGTCTTGGAAACGGTGCAACATAGAGCTACAAAAATGATTCCTGGCCTTAGAGGAATGTCTTATGAGGAGAGGTTAGCTGAGCTGAATCTGTTAAGATACGAGCAAAGCAGACTAAGGGGGGACATGATCCAGGTATATAAGATTTTAACAAGTCTGGATGCTGTTCAGCCAAATGGCTACTTCAATATTAGTTTAAATACTAGAACTTGTGGCCATAGATGGAAATTAGCAGTAGAGTATTTTAAAAAGAATTTGAGGAATCACTTCTCCCCTCCCCCTCTCACATATGCTCGGGGGCCTTTCTGAAGGATGTGGATGAGGCAGCCTTGAACCGCGTTCAGCTGGAGAGGAAGATCGATGCCTTGCAGGATGAGATAAACTTCCTGAAGAAGATTCACGAGGAGGTGAGGGACCCTTGCTCAGCCAGGCACACAAAGCTCACAGCGATCACAACACAATGACACAATTGCAGCTCCTACAACACGGTATCTGCTTCCTGTGCACTTAATCACTCACCCTGATTTTTTCACAGTAAAATTACTTTCAATTAAATCTCAGTTTAGTAAACAATGAATGGAACTTGTAGAAGGCAAAAAATCCATAATCGTTGTCAGAAACATGTGACTATGACTCAGAGTGAGAATAAATGTTCTGAATAATAAAAGGTTCCTGGTTAAACTTACACATGGCGTCTTAGTTTGTCTTATCTTTTGTATATCTTTTATCTTGTAGTTTGTATATCTTCATATTTGTCTATACTATTTATTGCACTGACATTGACGCCTGCACCAAGGAGAATTCCTTGTAGGTGCTTGCCAAATAATAAGAAAGATTCTGATTCTGAAATAGAGTTTGATATTTGGAAAATTTGTTTTTAAATTAATAAAGTTTTTATAATTTAATATTTAGCTATTAAATGATTATCTTTTTATTAAATATTTATCAGGTGCAGGGGTGTAACAGTACTCGTATTCGTACAAAAAATTTTGGTATGGGTATTACAATTTGGTACACATACATACCGAACGAACGCAGGGAACTTTTCCATCTTTATGTGTTTTCCCCTAATAACATTCGGAAAGAGGCGGATGAAGCCATACCGCTACGCATGCACGCATAGTTATTCCGAATATAGACAAACAAGTACTTGAAGATCTTCAACTTCTGCACCAAAATGGATATTTATTTTGTTACACTTTGTATTTTTTGAGACAATATTCATGTTGCACTGTTCTAATATGAACTACTAGTGTGAATACAATACAGTTACTTTTACCCCCGCTGTACTGAAAACTTACTGAACCATGACTTAAAAACCGAGGTACATTCCGAACTGTGATTTTTGTGTACCGTTACACCCCTAATCAGGAGTATCTCTTTTATATGTTGAGAATTACTTTGGGTTTCATAACGTTTTGAACCTTTCATGTTGTTTTGGGGAATAGCATGAAACATTTCGATGCCCTCTTGCTCTTGTTGTAAAATGCATTACCATTCCTTTGTGTAGTACCTACTTTGGAAACAGAAACATTATTTTTAACCCACTATATAGTCAACTTATGCAGGAGATAATAACATTCAATCCCATATAAATATTTCTCATAAACTGCTAACAAATTAGAAGTAGCTACATGGTTTGCTTTATTGTAATATTTCTCACCAAAAGAAGTACTTCAATCGTTTTGATAAAATATTTTTTTGCAAAGAGGGAAGGTTGTTTCCACTCTGACATTTCCTGTCTGACAGCACACAGTAAGGGAGCCCGGTCCCTGCAGCCCACTGCAGTCCACCTTGTCTTTCATATGTGCTGTGCTGGGTTTCCCCTAGGAGCTGCGTGAGCTGCACGAGCAGCTGATGGCCCAGCAGGTCCATGTGGACATCGACATGTCCAAGCCTGACCTGACTGCCGCTCTGAAGGACATCCGGCTCCAATATGAAGCCATGGCAGCCTCCAACATGCAGGAGACGGAGGAACTGTATCGCTCCAAGGTCTGCATTAAGCTCCCCACCCATGTTCCCTCTTTGCTCTCTGTTTCCATAAGTCTCCTTCAGGGGGGCCTTCATTTAGAGGAACCTGGTTCTTATGTAGGTGGCTCCAGTGGGTTGTGTTGTCATCTCACACCTATAGTGCTGGGGCTTCTCAGCCCATCTTTGCATGTTGAGTTTCCTCCTGCCGTCTAGAATGCATGGTTTGGTAGTATCTCTAAACTGCTCATAGATTGTCAGTGCCTCTGTGGCCAGCCGTCCAGGGTCTACCCTTTGTTTCCTGGAACAGGTTCCAAGCTTTCTATGATCCAGTCATAGTAAGACTGGTCAGAAGGTGGATGGATTAGAGTGAAGTACTCTGTGTAAAACGTCAGTGCTGCCCTTATAGTAAAACTGGAAAGTTACAGTAAACCACAATTCTTTGGGTAGAAACGTGATATGTGTTGACAATTAAATCTGTTTTGTTCACCAGTTTTCAGCAAATTCCCAGTTTAAGCACAAGTTTGGCCTGTCTTTTAGCACTTAGCAGAGTCCATTTTAACAGTTTGCTTTCAACTTGTTCAGTTCACCGATTTGACTGATGCAGCCAACCGTAACGGAGAAGCACTGAGGCTGGCCAAGCAGGAGGCCAATGAATACCGCCGGCAGATCCAGGCTCTGACCTGTGACCTGGAAGCCCTTCGTGGAACTGTGAGTGTCTGCCAAGCAGCTCCATGTAGGACATATTCCTGTTCTATTTCAGTGAATAAGGCTTTGGGTGGCACTGCAGTCTAGAGAAGAACATTATATTGTTTCTTAAATTATTGGGTAATTTCAGCAATTGTTCATTAAATACGTTATTATTCTCATATGTTTGCTTTCCTCATTAATGTAAATATACGCTGCTCAAAAAACACTTTGAAAACACATCATATCTCAATGGGAAAAAAAATAATGCTGGTTATCTATACTGTATGGACTGGGTGATGTGTTAGGAATGAAAGGATGCCACATCGTTTGATGGAAATGAAAATTATCAACCTACAGAGGGCTGAATTCTAAGTGACCCCCAAAAATCACAGTGAAAAAATTATGCGGTAGGCTGGTCCATTTTGCCGAAATTTCATTGCAGCAACTCAAAATCCTACTCAGTAGTTTGTATGGCCCCCATGTGCTTGTAGGCATGCCTGATAATGTCAGGGCATCCTCCTAATGAGATGATGGATGATGTCCTGGGGGATCTCCTCCCATTCTGAACCAGGGCATCACTGAACTCCTAGACAGGCTGATGTGCAACCTGGAGGCGTCGGATGGACTGTTACATAATGTCCCAGAGGTGCTCTATTAGATTTAGGTCAGACAAGCGTGGGAGCCAGTCAATGGTATCAATTCCTTCATTCTCCAGGAACTGCCTGCATACTCTGGCCACATGAAGCCAGGCATTGTCATGTACCAGGAGGAACTGACAAGGGGTCCATTTCCTCCCAATATCTAATGACAGTGAAGGTGCCGTTGTCTAGCCTGTAGAGGTCTGGGTATTCCTCCATTACTGACTCACCATCAAACTGGTCATGCTGAACAGTGTTGCAGGCAGCATAACTTTCTCTACAGCTTCTCCAGACCCATGTCCTCAAAGTGAACCTGCTCTCATCTGTGAAAAGCACAGGGTGCCAGTGGTGGACCTCCCAACTCTGATATTCTACGGCAAATGCCAATCAAACTCCACGGTGCCAGGCAGTGAGCACAGGGCCCACTAGAGGACGTTGGGCCCTCAGGCCACTCTCATGAAATCTGTTTCTGATTGTGTGGTCAGAGACATTCACATAAGTGGCCTGCTAGAGGTCATTTTGTGTGGCTTTAGTTGTGCTCAACTTGGGCAAAGGAGCAGATGCTGGTCCTGCTGTTGCATTAAGGACCTTCTACTTTCCAGCTCCAGCTGTCCAGCTCTCCTACAGTTAATACCTGTCTCATGTAATCTCCTCCATGACACTGACACTGTGCTGTGAACCTTCTGGCAATGGCACATATTGATGTGCCATCCTGAAAGAACTGAACTACCTGTGCAACTTCTGTAGGGTCCAGATATCACCTCATGCTACCAGTAGTAACACTGATCATAGCCAAATGCCAAACTAGTGAAAAAACAATCAGAAAAGATGAGGAGGGAAAAATGTCAGTGACCTGTTAAACCATTCCTGTTTTGGGGGTCATCTCATTGTTGCACCTCTAGTGCACCTGTTGTTAATTTCATTAATACCAAAGCAGCTGAAACTGCTCCCTCTGCTACTTAAGTGACCAGATCAATACCCCAGAGGTCTAATTGACTTGATACTGTACTCTGATTAAAAAGTGTTCCTTTCATTTTTTTTGAGCAGTGTATATTAGACCAGCTCAAGGTGGCACAAAGCCAATGGCCCTGGAATACAGAGGTTGCATACTGTCTCTCTGGATCCTGTAGAATGATTCTCTGGAGCGGCAACTCCGTGACATGGAAGACCGCTTTGCTGTGGAGACAGCCAATTACCATGAGAACGTGGGTCGCCTGGAAGATGAGATCCAGACGTTGAAGGAGGAGATGGCCCGCCACTTGCAGGAGTACCAAGACCTTCTCAATGTCAAGCTGGCTCTGGACATCGAAATTGCCACCTACCGCAAGCTCCTGGAGGGAGAGGAAAACCGGTGAGAGGGGAAAAATTAAAGGGAAGAGAGGAGAAGTTCAGGGTGAATGGAAAGGAAGAATCTGATCATGTAAAGAAGTTTTCAATCTTGTGGGATAAACATCAGCAACTACGACGACAGCAACAGCAGTCAAAGGGCAGCAACAGTGTTAGTTGAAAGGGGGAGGAGATTGTGATCACATAAAAAAACGAATAGATAAGAAAATGTAGGACTGATGAGAAGATGATTTTTGTGAGGCATAAGTGAGATGGATAGAAAGCATACTGGTTTGAAAAGATGGAAGGTGCTTATATAACAAAAGAGACAGAGAGACCAGGACAAACGGATGAAAATCACAGCAGATGATAACAGAGATTAGGGCCGATCTAAGACAAAGCAGAGAAGCAAAGGCTTTTTTTATTATTCTATTATTCTTATTTTATTATTATTATTCATAAAAAAGGGAAAAGGCCAGCCAGTTGTAGCACTCAGTTTATGAGGAGGATTCTAACAAGTTTGGATGCTGTTCAACAACACGCTTAGTGTTAGAGTGAAGGACATGGGGAGATTTCCTTAACTCAATCCTGGTTGTGTCTCCTTTCCAGGATCACTGTCCCAATACAAAGCTTCTCCAACCTTCAAATCAGAGGTAAGACATCGATGACCACAGAACCACATGACCCATTCTGCACAGAAGGATCAGACTCAAAATGGGAACCTTCAACTTTCCAAACTATGATTTTTTTAAAAAGTTAAGTGCATCATGAGGGAGCAGTATTTGTTTAGGGTGCACCTGGCCCTGTAAAATGGCCTCATATTTCTTGGCCATTATACGACCATGCAGTGCAAGCACCAGACTGAGTGACTCCCATGAGGATGCTGCCCGTACTAACAGACCTAGTGGGTTGCACGCAACTTGTGGCGTAAACCCATCCAGATGTAGGAAGCATGACTCATCAGATTATATTACTTTTTTACATCGAGATATTGTGCTCCTTACACGGTTATGCTATTTTATGTGTTGGCCTTGGGTACAAGCAGTTTCTGAATGGCAACCCTGCCATAAATCCCAGCCCTGTGATGCTTGCAATACATCGTTTTTTGACATGAGGTCACAGAGGTGCTGATTCAATTCTATGGTCATTTTTGAGATCATTGCTATGTTTAGCAATGATCTTGTTAAGTGTCCATCTATACATGTTGTTCCACTGTTCCAGTGCAGATTTTCTTTGTATGCATGTGGCGCCATGACTATTCCCCCTGACTCCACTAAATAATTTTGCCGTTTTTATGACTCATGCACCTGCAGCTCTGGCACAGACTCTTTGGAACCCTTTTTAGTTGCCTTGACTTCCTTGGAAAATTCACATCAAAGTGCTGATTGTAAGACCACATTTATAGCTGACACATACCGCTAACTGGCAATTAGCATTACAAGACTCAATAGATGCATTTGTAATCATATTTATTTGACTCTGTTATGTGGTATTTCTGTTATTTTGTCCAAACCCTGTAAGTGTATACACAGCGAAAGAGGTCATAATAATTAAAAGCTGTTTTAGGCATATTTCAGAACAATGTAATTCCCTCAGGTTAGCCAAATAATGCTATTTCACACTTTTTTACATGCTGAAGGAAAGCTCTACTCAAACTGGTAATATTTTGTGGTTCTTCACTTTTTTGCATGATGTGTCATACAGCATTTATTATCCACTATGTTAAGTTACAGTATGTGGGCCCATTTAACAAAAAGTGAATGCTAAGTGAATGAATGCATTATATTTCATATATATTTTCATATTCTTGTCTTTTCCCAATTTGCAAATGTTTAATTTTACAATATAAAAATATACCCCACCTCCAACTTTGTTTTTAAAACCTATATTTTTAAAATATCTCTCTGTTGAACTATTCCTGTAATGCAGGCCCAGTTTTGACAAATGGTGCTACAAAGGGTACAACAGAGCTTGTGTGAAGTTGTTTATTTCTCAAAACAAGCACCCTATTGTAAGGAGAGAATGTGAGAACACCAGCAAATCACTTACTGCACTTAATCTTCAAACATGTCCCTGTGCAAACAGAAAAGCATTGTCGCTCTAAGTTAAACTGTCACTTTTATACTGTCAAATTGTCTTTCCTTTGCCAAAAACAAAATCTACAACCAATAATACATAATTGCCTCAGGTTCAATAGGTTTACTAACTATCAATTACTATTAATAATAAAAACTATTAAATATAATTTTACCCATCTGTGTGTACATAATGTGTGTATTTAATGGCAGTTATGTAAACAGCCCTTCACGTGTTAAATCTCTTTTATAACCTCTCTCCCAGAGTCCAGCCTGGACACCAAACTCTCCCCTGAGGCCCACGTGAAGAGGAGCATCCTGGTGAGGACTGTAGAAACAAGAGACGGGGAGGTAATGTCCATAGTGCAGCATCTCCACCTCCACACCAACCTCTGCACAAGCAACAAAAACTAAGTGCAGCATTTACAGCGCAACCACCTGTGCTGCTCTGGAGGCTGTATGTTTTCAAAACCCATCTTAATTTATTGCTTCTTTAGAGTTCTTTTTATTTTTTGTATTTGTAGCCCAACTGACGGAACTTTCCCCACTCTTCCAGCTGAGGTCCCCACACAAATTAAATAGCCAATACTGCTCTTGCATGCATTGATTATGTGAACCAGAACCTGCTGAGATTCAGCAGGAAACAAAACAGGAAAATGCAATTTATTCACTTATAAAAATGCTTTAAAGTTCAATTGTATAACACTTTGAGGTTCAAAGAGGAGATTTTAGAAGGCCCTAGGCAAAAAAATTCATCGGGTCCTCCAACTCACCCTAATATAACATTATATTAGTCCATATCAATAATATCAACAATTTAATACAGGCAGTCCCCGGTTTAATAGCTCCTACTTACGAACAGTTTGTCATAAAAGCTATTATATTTTAAACTTGTGTTAAATACAATGGTTTGTAATAATGAATTTCTGATGTTCATGGAAACATTGCACAGCTTCAGCAGTTCGTCAGTTTGAGATACAGTACAGTTCCATGTGTAATCATTATTATTATTATATTATAATTCTTATTATGTATAGTATTGTTATTTTTCAGATTTACCTACAAATGCGTCTTAAAGACAGACTTGGGGAACAGATCTCATTCATAACCTGGGCATTGCTTATAAACACAAGTCATTTTCACTTTATTTTCACTGCAGTATACTATGTAATCAGCCACCCTTGGGGGCACCTTCCCAGCTCGGGGGCCGAGGAAAGTGCCTGCCTTGCTATTCAAAAGCAACACCTCTGGGCACACAGTGTTCTGTTGCTGTGGTCAATACATAGACACACATGCACATATATGCACATGCTCAATACACAAACACACATACACAGATATGCACATGCTTACAGCTCGCACCCACAAACTGGGTCAGTCAGCACTCTCATGTCTTTTGTGTTTCAGATCATTAAAGAGTCCATGGCCGAGAGGAAGGACATGCCCTAATCGTCTATTGATGTCTTCGCTCAACCTTCGCAATTTAAAACTAGGCTGCTGTGACTTGCCCGCCCCCCCATTCCATCCCCATCTCAGAAATACATCCTCCTCTCATTCCCAGTCTAATATCACTCATGCCCATCAACAAGACCACCTCCCCCCAACCATAATGCACACAGAGGCACACACACATTCTCATGCAGACATAAATGCCAGCCAACAGAAATACAATTTTCCTATTGTTATTTGCATTGGCTAGCTTGTGCAAAGATGGTTTAGCAGACAGATGTGAAGCTCAGGTGTGAAGCTGGTTTTTGCTGCCCTGCCTTAGCAACAGTGTTAAGTAACAGTGGAGACTTGGGTTGCGTTAAGGTCTTTGCGGAGAGCAAGCTATTGTTATAGGAAGTGTTTGTGTAGATTGATAGGACAACTGGGGGAAATCATGGCTAGTTGGAACTCGGATATGGGTGCTTTGTCCTTGACTTTGAAATTTGCATGTGTTTGTTTGTAGGGTGAAGTAGGTTGTAGTAGCCAGTTACACCCCCCCACCCCCCTTTGCAATTATTCCTCATGTCTTTCTTAACTATTTTAAAATATGTCCTGTTTTGCCATCCCTCCATCTTCCCGCTGCCTTCTCTGTCAATGCTGCTGTTGTCCATATGAAGGGAACACGGGACTGTGGGTGTGGTGGTTCAGGTTCCTGAGATACAGAAACCAGGAACTCCATTGTAGTACTGGGAATTGTTCAGTCAGCCCCAGTGTACACATACATGAACACAAGCATTAGGACCTCGAAACTTATGTCCGTTAAACAAACTGTCGTATAAAAATCTTATCTACATTCCACAGTCTTTGCACTCAGCCTACCACTTGGATCAGCTGGCATCTTCTACGTACTTCAATGTCCAAGGATGTGTGAAGACAGGTCCAGAGACATTTCTAGATAGCAAAGCATATTTGTGACCCTGTCTGGTTGAATCCCTAATAATTGGATAGAAAATTCAGAATACTGGAGACACAAAGAAATGCACTTATTTAGAGACACTGAAGTATTAGTGAGAAGTAGAGGTTTCTAAATTCTTCATTCACCTTTTTTGCCAAAATATACCTGCAACAAGTCATGACTGGCATTGTCTTTCTTTCTTTTGTTGTTCTTCTATCCATTCATCATCTCCTTCAACCCCTCTCAGTCACAGCTCTTTAGCTCAGTGACTAAACTTGACAGCAGACTTTATGAGATTCCAGAAACTTCTAGTAGAGCACACCTGAATGCTGATAATCTACTGTCTGAAGCTGTGAGAAATAAAATGACCAAAATAACCATCTTACTCTTAGGTGTGCGGAAAGTTTAACCTATTAACAAAAATAATAATAAAAAAAAGATTTAATTCACCTGGATAGTATATATTGTGTATTTTTTATTTCAGGGAATACGGGTGTCTTTGTTGCATTCACTGGTTATATAGTCATTATTAGACCTTCCAAGGTTTTTATCACTCTCCACTAAATGTGGGGCTAGCTTCATCAATCACAAGCCATTTATTTTCCATGTGCTTGTGCTTATTAGCACTGCCCATCCAGCTAATGCGATACATATCAGGCACATGGAAATAGGCACAGCAGTGGAAAATGCCTCATTTGATTTTGAGAATCATACTCATATTCAAGATCTTTCTACTCTTTTGTGGTGAACATATGGTAACATCTACTGCATGGCCGCTCATTCAGAAGGTGATTTTGTTCTGGGCCTCCACACTTCCACCTGCATCCATAATTACTTTTTCTTTGTCTAGTTGCCCAAATTTTAGCAAGAAGAACATTGAAGAAAGTCTGATTATTTGCAACACACATTCATTAATTAAATTCACTTCTTATGCACATATTGTCCAGAGCTTTAGATGAATGACTGAAGTTTTTTTAGTTCAGTAACAATAACACTAGAAAATCAAGAAACCCCCCCTGACATTCAGGCACTGAACAGGGCAGCTGCTACAGATGTGCGAATATGTGCCGGTTTCTGAGTGTCAGGCAGAGGGAGTTGTGGCTTATCAAAAGAAGGAACACTTCTTCACATTCAAGCCATGTAGTAGATAAACATAAAATCTTACTCTGAAAATGAAAATAGACAGGCCTTATGATGTAAAGGACTTATCTGTGTATATCTGCCTGTAGCTTATTCAATAATTTTTATGTGCAAAAAATGTATAGAGATGGCATTTTAATTATTTAAAGTGAGTTACTTGGACACCAGCTACTATGTAAGAAGTAGATGAGAGATGTAGGCATGAGAAAGGTGTCTACTTAGTCTGTCAGAATAACCCTCAAGATCCTGAAGCACAAATACTACTGGGAAATCAGGTAATTTTCTTATTTAAGTAAATTTAGCATTTTCTTGTCATGTAGTTTCACTTGTCCCTCATTTATGAAAGGATTACATGGTGGTGTGGTGTGTATTACTTTCTTGCAATCTCACTCTATTTGAGGCATCTGTACCAGAGTACCACCCACCTACCTGACGTTTTTTTATATTTGTATATGTACAGTATATTGAACTGTGCAGCATGGTGGTGCAGTGGTTAGCACTGTTGCCTCACACCTCTGGGACCTGGGTTCCTGTCTCCGCCTGGGTCACATATGTGTGGAGTTTGCATGTTCTCCCTGTGTCGTCGTGGTGTTTCCTCCGGGTACTCCGGTTTCCCCCCACAGTCCAAAGACATGCTGAGGCTGATTGGAGTTGCCAAATTGCCCGTGTGGGTGACTGGTGTGTGAGTGTGCCCTGCGATGGGCTGGCGTCCCATCCAGGGTTGTCGCTTCTGGGATAGGCTCTGGACCCCCTGTGACCCAGTAGAATAAGTGGTTTGGAAAATGGATAGATGTATATTAAACAATACTGAGTGGTTATTTTTTAACCATTACTGTGCTTAACCGCACAGGTTCTCACTTGAACATATTATAACTGCATACTATTTATATGGTATTATAATCAAACATAATCCTTGTAGTGGGATGGCTTAACAACAACTCTTCCAGATCATTTGCGCATTACCTGTGGATCTCTGGGTCCATTTGCAAGTGTGGTGTCTCCACCAGGTGGTGAAGCGGAGGTTTCATTACTGGGACCCTTCTGGGTTTCACCTTGGCTTTGTGGTTCAGCAATGTAAGTCCTTTTTGTGGTCTGCTGTCCTTGTGGGTTGTATAGTCCACGTGGGTGGCATCTGTTGCGCCTGATCTTGTTACCATTTGGAGTTTGGACTATATAACTCCTTGGCTCACTGCACTTCTGCAGGATGACAGTGGGGTGCCATGTACCTTTGCCTGTGTTCAACACCATCCCATGCTGTCCAGCAGCTGTGATCATGATGTATCTTTATCACTGCTGCTCTGTGAGCTAATTGTTGTTGGTGCTCCGCTGGGCCTGGGTCTGTTCGACCTGGCAGTAGGATGGCAACAGGCCTTTCAAAGATTAGTTCTACAGGTGATGGTAGTTTACTGTCAATGGGTGTTGCTCTCACTTGTAGCAAGGCTATGTGTATATCACCTCCTTTCCTCTGTGTCTTTTTTATGATTGCTTTGATATGTCTCACATGCCTCTCAATGAATCCATTGCTTTTGGGGTAGTGGGGCGAACTTGTTATGTGTATTATACCCCACTTGGTCACAGATTTCTTGAATGGTTGCCCAGTGTATTGTGATCTGTTAGGTCCAAACAGCGACATGCACTCTATCAATTTCTGTGTGACTGCTTGGCTGAACACTGCGGGTGACATTTCGTCCACAAGTGGATACTTGGAGTACCTGTCTATGGTCAGTATTGGTGGCTGTCGATTTCGAATATTTCAGAAGCCAGTGATTGCCACGGCCTGGAGGGTATTTCGTGTAAGGAAGGTACTTTGGTGTTGGTGTCTTGACATTCCACGCACACGCTGCAGTCTCTGCAGAGTCTCTCGATGTCTTTATTCATGTTTGTCCAGTAGACACTTCCCCTGGCGAGCCGACTTGTTTTCTCAATGCCTTGGTGACCAATGTGTAACTGGCTTAAGATGGTCCCCGTCAAGGAGTCTGGAATAAGTATCTATCTGCCCTTAAATGTAACTCCTGCAAGCTCATAGCGAGCTCATCCCTGTATGGCCAATATGTGCTCAAGTTCCTGGGTAGGTCTTTTATCTTTTTCTGGCCATCCCTGGTGGATCAGTGCTTTTAATGCATTGAGCTTGGGATTCTCAGCTGTCTCTCTATGCAAAGTAAGCTGTTTCTCAGGGGAGAAATTTATAATCGCAACAGTATGTTTGCTTGGATCTTGAATCTCTGCATCTATCCCGTCTACACACTCATCTAGCTCAATATCACCATGGTTCTCTGAGTTTGGCAGTTGGCCAAGACTGTCTGCCAGGATCATTTGTGATCCAGGTTGGTACTGGACTTGGTAGTTGTACCCTTGTGTTTTGATCAGCATGCGCTGGAGCCGTGATGGTGCTGCATGCCGAGGCTTTGCACAGATGGTTACAAGTGGTTTGTGATCAGTTATTACAATGAACGGAGTCACGTGACCGCCGCGAGGGATGTAGTAGGTTTTTAGAATTGCTCCGCAGTTTCCCCTTTTAAAATTTTACATTAACACCACATATTTCATATTTTGGTCGAAATCTTTATTAATTTGATAGTGATGACT
>JABFEA020000098.1:32028902-32039309 GCA_019775915.2 Cyphomyrus plagiostoma | reverse complement strand
TCATCAAAATTAAAAGAAATAAACACTTGAAATATATCAGTCTGTGTGGAATGAATGTATACATTATACAAGTTTCAATTCTTGAATGGAATTGGTGAAATAAATCAACTTTTTGAAGATATTCTAATTTTATGACCATATGGGGATGTGAGTTGGAAACCTTTCCTTAATGGAGCAACTGCTCATGGAAAGAGTTTGGATGAGCCTGGGACTGTATTTTATTCGAGTCCAGTATATTTACTTTCTTTAGCTTCCAGAGAGGAATACTGCAGCAATGAGTCTGGTATAGAATGTTCAGATCATAGTTTTCCAAGTGAAGTTTGTGAAGATTCTAAGTAAAAAATTATATTTTTTGATCTACTTTCATACAGACATAACAACCTTCAATGGAAAATGGAGGGGTTTTTATTATTATTTTTTTAAGCTTAGATGCATGCTCCAGGGCCAGTTTCAAGCATCTGTTTTCAATTGACGGTTCATTAGCCTTCACATATAAACCTTAGATTAGGAAAGTGCGAAAAGCTCAAAAGCAAGCCATATATCTCGGTGATGAATAGTGTCTACCAACTATACATACTAGTTCTTTGCTGAGCCGGAGACAATACTCCCATAATCCAATGTGGACTGACTGCATCTGTAACTGCATGGTGATTCTATGATACCAAGCTTTCATGAACTGTTTTGCTTTTGCTAAAACTTTTAAGGCATCTAAGCTTTTTGAAAAAGTCTTGTGGGATGAAAGACAACTCAAGACAAATGTGACCAGGATTTTTTTTTTGCTATCTACTTTAAAGGGATTTCCATCTATAAACACTCTGGATCATTATGTAATTTGCATAACTGGCAGAAGTGTGTAGAGACTGCTCTTGTTTTAGTGAACCTGAGACCATTAATAACTAACTGTGCATCTGGTTTATAGTAAACTTAAGTTTCCTGTCTGTTGTATTCATGTTTTTCCTCTATAGAAAATGCAGACATAATTAACATACATGCTATAGTGAACATCAGTTCCAAAGTAGTAATAAATATACATTATATTCATTTAAAAATCACTCAAAAATGAAATAGGGATAATAAAATTCCAAGCAGATAAAACCTGTTTTAGCATTCAAGGCCTAAATCTAAGTCAGTAGAGATGGTCACTTGTAAATATTTTGAAAAAGGCTGACATTAGGTATGCAAAGCCAGAACGATGGCATGCAGAATTTTTTATTGTTTAGCAGCATAATGACGACATCATACCTCTGTGGACTGGATTTACCTCAGAGCACAAGTTAGTCAGAGGAGAAGTATTTTATACACCAAGTAGTTTCTGTGAATAAATGGAAATAATCTGCTATAATTAAAATCTGTGTAATGCAAGATAACATAGCTAGCTAACCAATTTTTCTAATATTGATATAATAGAAGTGTTTAAATATAAGCACTGGGAGAATGCAGTTAACTGAGCCACCCCACAGGGCACAATGCAAGTCTGCAGATTAGCGTCATTCAACGTGTCACACAAACCACAACCATTTATATTCCCTTCAGTCGAATACCAGTATTCATATTTGTTTTAAATTAGGTTTTAATGTGCAGTCAAATTCTGCTTTGGCAATAAGAAATTATATAATTTTTTCACGTCACACAATACAGCCATATGAAACAGAATGCAGCTGCTATGGCCAATTCAAGTGTCTCTGAGTCTGTAAGCCTACCATCTTTGTATTGAAGAACATTTTCATCTGAGTGGAAGTGACCCTGCCTCGCCTCCCGAAACAATGTCGCCATTCAGGCGTTCAACCTGCGTCCTGCCACAGCAAGTTAAAATGGTGATTATCGTGTTTAAATGTGCCTGATATTATGCTCTCCTCAGAACATTCCAACTCCAGAACATTCTGCTTTAATTCTTACCTACGTCTCTTCCCAACTAAATAACTACTTGTCCAAAATGGAAACATCTTGACTGGGATCAGTAGGGCTTTGTTACATCCTTTAACTGTACGCATTTAGAAAGGTTACCCTTTCGCCCCGAAACATAGAGGCCGTGCCACAGTTGCCACCAGGTCTGGCTTTTTTGTAGAGGTCTGTCAGGATGCACGAGGCACTCCGCTGCCGCCTGGTGACTGCCTGCTACATGGCGCCCATCTTGTTTTATCACGGCCATAAAGGGGTTCCGTTCCCAGCTGTGGCCTGGCAGTGGGTGAGGCCCGGGCCTGCGTCAAGCTCAGCACCATTTGAAAAGCCCGTCAATAGACAAACACGAATGCCATTTCCTCACACCCCAGGGCTCTGTCCGCTAATGCATAATATCAGCCTTTCATGGACCAACAACAAGTGCCAGACAGTTCTGAAAAGCGTTTTCTCATGAACAAAATAGACTTTGATTTTTGTCAGCTCCATTAGGTCCAAGACACCATAGTCTACATGATAAAACACCAGTATAATCTCTGGATGTTGGAGGACAATTATAAAATTATAAGCACTCTGTGTGGAGGAAGAACTGTGGGGGTGGGGTGAATATAATGGGGGGAATGAAGATAAAGGTGCCAGCAGAGCTCAAGTGTGTTCAAGCACTTTTTAAATTATCTCCTCCCAGTCAAAAATGGGGGGATAAAAAGACACCAGGCAAGAGTAATGCAATTTTTATAAGTGCAACCAGGCGTCCAGTGTTGGCTAACTGATTCTGCCACGAAGAAGCAGGGTGACCTTTGCTTGTTAACACGCCAATGGGAAGATATGTGGTCATTTGTTCACATCTCCGTTTGACACACCAGAATTTGCTTGCAGGTCACGCATGAGTATATGCGGGCTCAGCATAAGCACCCCTCCTTTTCTGGAGCTCTCCTCTAGGGCACATTGCTCCCTGAGCCTCCCACCTCTGCCCCCCCAGATGTGTCAGGTTTGCTCTTTTGCCAGTCCCAGGTACTCAGGGTTCTCTACTGCAGGCGTGACAAAGCCATTGGTGAGGCTGCCATTGGTGAGGTGCAAGGGTGTGGGTGCTGTGGTCTTCTCGCCCCTGGCCTGAGTGTGCAGGCCTTGGTAGGAAGGACAGACCAACGCAGATGAGGTGCTGCCCAGGGGGATGATGTATTCCGGGTTCTCCACGCTGTTCCCGGGACACAGGCCGTGGAGGGGCTGCCGCACTCTGGCAGATGTCTTGCGAGGCAGAGTGCTGGAGTGGACAGGGGTACCGTCTGCAGCAGTCTGGTTCACATATTCTATTGGGGGGGGGGGGTGTAAAGTGGCAGTTTGGCTCAGGCTTTCGGCAGCTCACACACACACACACACACACACACACACACACACACACACACACACACACACACACACACACACACAGAGCAGGTCTCACCTGGTTGCCGCTGAGCTCCACGAGGGAGGGTATGTGGAAGGCCAGGCAGCCGCACACTCATGGCCCCCAGGTTGCCATTGGCAACCGTAGCCTGTGAGGGGTCATCGCAGTAGCGCCCCTGACTGCTGCAGTCTTCCACCCCCGCATCCAGGAACACGGAGTCAGAGTGGCCCCCTGCAGAATGATGGGACACGCTACGTGCCAGCAAGGGGTACCGTGGCACCCAAGGGCTTCCTGCGGGGGACCGGATGGCCAGAGCGGGGCACTGATCTTGCCCGAGGATGCTGACAGATGAGTACAGGTACGGCCACCCTGCTGACGCCCCATCTTCCACACACTGCCTGGCGCTCTGTGTACACAGGGGAGACCCGGTTACCACCCTGCTGATCAACACCTCTTGTGATGACCCCGTGGGGCGTTTCTGACCGTGTGTAATGGGTGTCTGAAGGGCCCCTCCCTGGCTGCAGAGGCCGGCTGGGGCACCAGGTATTCCTCGGCATCCAGGAGCTCTCGCATGTCCCCCCCTTCCTCCTCCAGCAGCATGCGGAAGAACTGGCTGTCCACTGGGCTAGACTGGCTCATGTTCCCATCATTCTGCAGGGAGGAGGTGCGTGCTGAATATCACAGATTCTCTCATTCCCAAGGCCAATCCGCAAAATTTCATATCAGAATCCTGTGGTAGTAAACACCCAACAGCCGCAGTACATTTCTGTTTAATCTGCATCGCAGGAAGGTATGAAGCTGATGATAAGCAGACAGTAGAGCTCTCACCTGTATGACCACGTATCGGGGAGGGTCCCGGGCCATGGTGCTGAACTCTGTGACCAGCTCACGAAACTTGGGCCGACTTTCCGGATCAATCATCCAGCCTGCAGGTTAATGAAGGCAGGATAAGGCCTCTTTCGCTAGTGGGGAAACCAGCCCCTTACTGGCTGCTACCATGGCAAGCCGGAAATTCCATGTGCCTCAGGATGGGTAAAATATAGAATACATCTTTGCTGCCCAGTTCCAGGGCCCCCGCCCAGGTCCTTCCACCCCACATACTGAACCCCGACCTATGGAGTCCAGAAACTATGAGCAAACTAGGCATAATATAATGCAGTGCAGATTCTTTTGAATTTGTCACCAAAACACGAGGAAAACCCAGGAGCATAATAAACAGGTTGGCCAGTCTATACTCACACTTGACCATAATCATGTACACATCGATGGTGCAGATAAGGGGCTGTGGAAGTCGTTCCCCACCCTCGAGCAGCTCTGGGATCTGCCTGGCTGGAATCAAGTCGTAGGGTTTGGCTCCGAACGTCATCAGTTCCCAGATCGTCACCCCTGGGGACATGAAGCACTCATGCTGAATAGCATCAGCATATGGTCCAATATGTGCACTGCCAATGAGAGGCGCACAGGCACAGACTTACCGTAGCTCCACACGTCGCTCTGGTGCGTGAACTTCCTGTGTAAGATGGACTCCAGAGCCATCCACTTAATGGGAACCTGCACACAAAACCAACAGAGAGCTACTGATGCACGGCAGGGTGCTGGGCGAAAACACACTAGTGATGACACTCACCACAAAGAGTTACAGTGGAGGCATGTGGGGGGACACAGAGGACAAAATCATCAGTCAGACAGGGCAGTGGGGGGGCGAGTGCCAGCTAAATCACAATCTTTGCAAGATGGGCTGCTGCTTTCTACTGCTGCTACTCCTCAAGTTCGGGGTTTAAACCCAAACATTTGCTTCTAACAAATTCTAGGAAGTACAGTGTGGTAGAGGGTGCATGTTGGGATACACACCCATAACCTATATTGGTCCCTCTATGCGTATCCCATCTACAAACATTACAACACAACAAATAGGCCCTGTGACCTATACGGCCTGTGTGCAGAATATGTGGTCAGATGTGAGGAGAAAAGGAATACGAAAAGGGAACTGAAAGAGGCTCTGGATCGTGTCACCCAAGGCAGAGCAGACAGGAAGACGCCACGCGTTGCTGTACTTTGCCGCCTTCGGCGTGGTACTCGGTCTCATCGATGTCGAGCAGGCGAGCCAGTCCGAAGTCTGTGATCTTGACATGGCTGGGATCCTTCACCAGAACATTGCGGGCAGCCAGGTCTCTGTGGACGAGCCGTACCTCCTCCAGGTAGCTCATTCCCTGTCCGGGCACATGGGGGTGTTTGTCCACTTTCCGCTACCAAGCCCAGTCATCACCTGCCCCCCCGCCCATGCTGTAAGCTCCAAGTACTCTGATATCAGATGTGGGCTGACTCACCTTGGCGATCTGCACGCACCAGTTGAGCAGGTACTGGGAGCTGACACGCTCTTTATTCTCACGCACATAGTCCAGCAGGCAGCCATATGGCATGAGCTGGGTGACCAGCTGCACAGTGGATGTTAGACAGATGCCCAGCAAGCGGCAGATGTAGGGGCTGGCCACGCCCGCCATTACGTAGGCCTCCTGCGGACAGAGCCATGCTTTCTCACTCTAGAGAAACACATTCACCGTATGTAAAGGCGTTTCTCCCCTGGCGTACAGGAACCCAGCCATACCCAAAACCATACCACGAACTGGGACTACGTTGGCGGGTCTGGAGAGCGACAGTGACGTAATCCCGAAGAAAAGCATATATATTGTCCACATGGCGTACATCAAGGTTTACTATGTGCTAAATTCTGCTAGCATGTGTGTGTGAATTGACGTGTTGTGTTAGCAACAAATGCTAGTAAAATTAATATTCGCATGTGTAAATTTCCATAATTACATATCCTTTCTGTTCAGCTCTTGTATACTACTGTTTTAAGTAGGATGTTGGAAATTTTCAAGTTCTGAGGTATCGGTAATGCATCAATACATTGTGATGTGCTATACTACTAACAATGAATAATGTATAGAATATGCCCTTTCAGATAATTCATGGATATTAAGTGGAGATCACTGTGCATCTCAAGCAGCTTGGTTTAGGCACACTCAGTTCTGCGACCTGTCAGCACAGGTACGGCTTGCATACTTCATAATGGAAAACTGACAGTTTGTGGTACAGGTGAGGTTGATTCCTGGTGGCAGTGGAAAAGCACCATACCTCCTCCAGCTGGTCATTGAACACACTTTCACTCTTAGACTTACACTTATTAGCTAGCTGCTTTTCACTATAGCGACATACAGCAGCCTTAGAACTGGCATTAAGGGCCTTGCTCAAGGCCCCAATGGTGAGGTGTCATCATTCTGATAGTTACAGGATTTGAACCAGCAACATAACCTACTGACCACACACCACCCACATGTGCTCTTAAAGGTACCCACGCTACATTTCATTAATAGGTTAAATTAAATAAAAACACCCTTTTCAATGTGCATAAATGTGCATAAAGTGGATGTGAGGGATGCAGTTAATATTTCCCATCATGCAGCTCAGGGTTCTGAATGCTAGCATTTAACAGCTGATGGAAGGGGACAAGCAACCCCCCCCCCACAAGTGCATAAAAGCAAGGTGTCCAGACTCACATCCAGGATGTCCTTGTTGGCCTTGGGTGAGGTGTTCTCCAGCAATACCTTTATAGCTACTGGGATTTTCACAGTCTCCCCATCAGGGGCCCACACCCCCTATGAGGAAAATTTGCATTTATTATTTGCTTTATTTGCCCTTCACTTATTTATTTGGATCAACAAGCTGCATTTTCACATTCTAGACATGTCTAATCAGAGAAACTCGCATAACATAGCAGGGATGGGCAGCTAGCATCTCACAGGCCGCAACCGGCCCTCTCCTCTCTTTTTCACAGCCTGCCTGCTGTGCACAAATATTAAAAGTATATTTTATGAATGAACAAAGTATAAACACTTTGAAATGAATACTAGCATATCGTGCTGTTTGACCACTAGGTGGAACTGGAAACAGTTACCTATAAAAACATAGAACATTTAGTGTGAGCTGAATATCTAGTTGAAACAAGTAGGCCTATCTAGTGCAAAGCCGACTGCCATCCCATCATTACTGATAAATATTTGTGTCTGTCCACAGCGCTTCTTTCCATTTTCTGTTACATGTTGTATTGTGTGTGTTTTAAAATGTCTTGGTTAGCTGTCTAATTTTTCATAGTCATGTTGTCCAGATGGTTTCAAGAAATATGTTGATTTGTTGTTAATAATATGTGTGCCTATGAATTTGTGGTATTTTATGCTGATTAAAGATGTTCTGCAGCCTACAGAAATTGTAGGGTTCACTTTTAAAGATTATATACTGCCTCCATCATTGCTGGTAATACATTTCATGGCTTGAATGAAGATGCCCATCCCTGACCCTGTTTACACTTGGTTCTAAAATGCATCTTGGGTGATCAGATCAGTAAACAGCAGTCACGTGAACATTTACACCTATGTCCATCACACATCTCCAAGGTGTCCAGCTGACCAATTGTGTTCAGACTTCATTACTGCCTACCAGAGCATGTGAGCGGAGCGGAGCGAGGAGCTGAGCAGGCGGAATTTGGTCAGAACGCGGAGCGGTTTTTTAATTAAGGCTGGAGAGGTCTCGCTCCAATTTTGCTCTGATACCGCTCACACTGGGATTCTAAGGCGTGCCCAAATCTACGTAAAATTCATCTGTACAATTATCAAGATTGTTACACAAATTAGCCGAGATGGAATTCGCGAAGTATTTCACAAAGGAAACTGATAAATCATACAAGGGTACTATTCTTATCAAACGTATAGATGAGAATAAGGTAGGGCAAGAACAACAATGTGGTGAAACTGTTTCACTGATTCACTTTGGAATCACTTTTCTCAAAAATTGAGTGTGCTACACGAACAGGCGAAAACCAGAGCAAAACATGAGCAAGTTTTATATGGTTGTAGCATATCAGGTCTATAAAGTAAAAGTCTATAAAGTAAATATTGGTAATCAAATAAATTAGTTTTGTCCTTCAAAGTAGGTCTAATAGGATTTTTTGAATTTCGTATAACGCTGTCAGAGAAATTTTATTTTATAGAGACACAGCAGCAGCAGAAACAGAAAAAATTGAGGAATTTAAAACGTGGATGTTTAGTCTGTATATTCTTTAGGCTATTAAGCCCACTGGTTCCTTTATTTTTAACCCTATTTTTGTGTGGAATGCAATTGCAAAACCTGTCCGTTGTTGCCTATATGTTGTTTAAAAATAAATATTTTCTGTTCTGAGTGGCAATGTTGCCGTTGCTCATATTGCTTTATGATTTAAGGCTTCGGTTTAAGGTGACATTTGTTAGGCATACAGATTATTTGTCCCTCTTTTAAAGTGGAGCGAGTGTGGAACGATTTGACTGGAGCGGGAGGAAATTTTAGTGGAGTGAGGAGCGGTGTTGAGTGGAGCGGCTTAGTGCAAATTAGAGCGGAGGAGCAGGCGGAGCCAACAGCCTCGTGAGGGAGGAGCGGAAATTCTCCCCGCTCCACTCACATGCTCTGCTGCCTACATCACGTCCACTAGAAGGTCAAATGGCCCACAGTTATTATGTCAGTTTCTGTCACCAGACAAGCGCCAGATATGTCACAGACAGTAAACAAAAATGCTTCAAGAACTATTCCACATGTATGGACTATTCCAACTGTACATCAGTGCTGCTCTCCATTTTTTCGAGTTGGCATGCTGTCACCAAAATAACCATCACATCTTGCATTTTTGATGTATTTTCTTGTGACACCTAGTTGGGGATGCATAAGGATGCATTAGCATTTACACTACAAACAGTACATGGTCAGATGTGTCCCAGACCATCACTACAAGTGGTCTGAGTGACCAAATCACAATGTGTCTCAGTGGCCTTTTACACTTGTATTTTCCGTTGTCCACTTTGTGCTCCAAACACCCAAAACACACTTTAAAACCAAGTGTAAGTAGAACTTTAGAGCCTTCAAACCCTTTATAAAGTATCATTTCACTGAAGCATTTTCAAGTTAATTGCCCTTTAATTACCCTGTAATTTTAAGTAAATTACCCTGTTGAAAGATTCTAGGGTAGCCTGACCTATCTTTGAAGTACAACTTTAATTGCTATAGTAGCAGTGTGTGCCTATGTCTGTGTGTGTGTCTGTGTGTGTGTGTGTGGTCATGTACATACCTTATAGACCGTGCCGAAGGCCCCGGACCCCAGGACCCGGACCTTCTTTAGCTCAGTCTCTTTCAAGATGCGTATCTGGGCCTGGTTGGGCACAGCGCCACTGGGGGTCAGCGGCTCCACCAGCTGGAGGGCGAGGGAAGTGCAGGTCTAGCATGAAACACAAGTACCTCGAGGGCAGCCCTGGCGTTTAACCTGCGCTGCTGCATTACAGTCTGAGCTAGATGGAGACCCTGAAAACAATGGCTGCTTTAAACAGAAGCTAACAGGCGCCACCCTTCCTACCTCGTGCTCCTGCAGGATCCTCCTCAGTGTTTTTTTCCTTCTCAGGTGTCTCTGTCGGCGCAGGAGGAACACCAGCACTGCCAGCAGGATGAGGAAGAGGACGACTCCACCCACAGCCGCTGCCACAGAGGTGCCCAGCCTATGGGGAGCAGCAGCAGATAAAGTGCTAGCATCACCCGCACCAGCACATCCACCCGCTGGAGCCGGCGATGAGGGACGCTCACCATGCCTTCTGGGTAATGGGGCAGCCACGCTCATCCAACACACTGCATCTGAAAGACGGGGTGGGGGATCAGGGCACGTGGGAGAAGGCCAGTGGGTACCATGCAGGAAGACTCACCGGTTTGGATATCCCAAGATTCCTAGGTTACTACTGTCTGGTAGTATGTGGCTATGAACAGCTGTATGATGCACCAAAGAATCTCCCTATTGCTGAGCGCTTTCCTTTGTCTGAGCAAACAAGGCGAGCTCCCCAGCACAGTTAGCCCCAAAAACGTAAATTCATTAGCATTACAGGCAATTTACTCAGCTAAAGCCAACAGAAGGGACTTAATGAAGTTTAAGAATTCTGTACCTAATGTTCATTTTCCATCTGTCCATCCGGTAAAACATAAGAACACAAGAACTATACAAATGAGAGGAGGCCATTCGGCCCATCAAGCTCGCTTGGGGAGAACTTAACTAATAGCTCAGAGTT